>CAUYRT010070226.1:0-89779 GCA_963574885.1 Lepilemur ruficaudatus | reverse complement strand
TTTTTGCCAACCCTGTCCTCACACCTCCAAGACCAGGAAAGGTTCCAAGATTTTTAGAAAATATGTTTACTTCTTCTTCACATGTACTTGGGAGGAGATCACAGCATGGAAAAGTAAAAGCAGATGAATAGCATTTGTGGGATAAAAGAGACATACTAAATTCATTTCGTTGTCAGTTCCAAGAAAGAGAGAAAGGAAGGGACGATGGACGGAAGGAAGGAAGGAAGGAAGGAAGGAAGGCAGGCAGGCAGGCAGGCTAAAAACTATGAGGCAACAATTTTAATGTTTCTCAAACTATGCCTTAATTAATTACAGCTACCAAATTATAGGATTAGCTTCTCTTTTAAAAACATGCAGGCATATAAATATTGCTTTGTATTTAAAGGCGGCAATGAAAAAGTTTTCTGAAAGGAATATTTTTAATATAGACGTTGAAATTTTATAAACATAAGAACTACCGGATATAGTTCATGTATCCAACTGGATGGTCGTTGATTCACTGAAAGTACAGATGATGTTAGGTTGCTTCGTCCAAAGGTCCACTGAGAAAATATTTGATCGTGATAAAGTACAAATTCCTTCCATGTAGGTGTCATGGAGAATACCTGCAGGCACTAGGAAATCCTGGACGTTAGAATGAAGCTGCCTGCTGGTTTTCATAATTAAAATAAAAAAAAATTAAGATTATCCATTACTTAAGACAAAACAGGGAGAATCAAATTGCGTAACAGAAAATTATTTTTATTTAGGTTTAAACATTTTCAAATGTGTGTTTTCCTCTCAGAATCCGCAAGGCAATTTCAAAAGGCAATTAAGTACTGCTTAGGAGACGGAGGAGGAGAAAAGTAAACACCAGTAAAATACAATTTGTTTTCATTTCAATCACCAAGTATGTGCAATGTGGTTCATACATGTTATGGTCAATACAGTCAGTCTGTCTTTTATAATGCTAAGTACATTACCAATAACACAAGTGAACATTCTAAAATAAACTCTCTAAGCCTCAGTTTCCTTACCTGTAAAATGGATCAGTACCAGCAGTTACGTTACTGGGGTTGTTATAAAGACTGAATAAAATTCAATCTAGTGAAAGCACTTGGTATTTTTTTATGAAGGTCACACAGCAGTGAAGGGTTTGGAGCCCCTTCTCCCTGGCACCAAGGCCCCGGTCCCTTTTCACTGCACCAAGCATATTCTGAGCACAGGGAATGCAAGCCTAACAGCTCCTGAAGACATTTTCAAACTCCAAAATACCTTCACAAAATTCTAATACATAAAGGCCAAATAGTAAATTTTGAGCTGCCACCTGGAATTCTAATGAACATATATAATAGTATTTCTTATCCTGAACCAGAAGTGAGAGCCAACTCTTGCTTCCAACGTTAGGCAGGTATATTGGTAGTGTGAGGATAATCCTATAATCGGGCATCATATTAAAAATCAAAATACCCAAATAAAAAATTATTATCATTTCATGGGGGAAGGTGCTAAATTCTATAAAACAATAATTAAATCATCATTTAAAGACTTTCCACAAGCCAGGGAGCTCCATGACATACAGAATAATGACAGGAAGCCAAACAGAACCAGTGTGTGTTATGTTTATGGCGGACCTCACTGAAGAGTAGTATCAGCACAGACTCAACTATAAAAAAATCAAAAGAAATTCTTGCTCCAAATCCAAGGCAGTTACAAGCAAAATAACTAGTATATCATTATCAACAAAGTCGATGGACAGGAGGTAAAATAAATGGGTGGTCAAAATTTCCTTGTAACTGGACAGATAAGCATATCTCATTGATTCGAATGCACACATTTTCACATTTAACTATGCCTGAAACCAGGGTGAAGAACAAGAGATGGAGAACCACAGTCAGTTTTGACCGGCAGCCAGTGACACCATTGGCACCCCATGCAGGGGAAGGTATGTGGCTGCCCTTCCTGGTGGCACAACTGCACAGCTGCAAGCCCGTGGCACTTCACCCAGCAAACCATTTAATGGCCATGTGAGGAAAGAATGAGTTGCTGTCTTAAAACTTTCTGCAGACAATTTTGGGTAAGATCAAGAAAGTTCCAGCATCTAAGCATATAGAGGGTTTGGATGAAATCCAGAGACCAGACCTCACTCACATAGGACCCTGTAAGGACATCAGGGCCACAGATGGACACAAATTAGAAAGTGATTCAGAGGAGTGTGCCTACAAAAATGTTGTAGGATTACCTTTACTTAGCTTTGTTTTTATCTTTTTGTGCGTTTGAGTGGTAAATCACAAATATCTATGCAAAAATAAGTCTAAGATAGCTCCGTCAGTAAGTTGAAACTTTTTCCACTAAAAATCTTAGTGGAAAAAATACCGTGAACTTCTGATGTAGTTGAACTGGTAGCATTCTCCTTTCTAAGTGGTGCTAACTAGTGGTCTTTTCCTCTGTGGCTTCTTAGACTAATGCAATATATTTGATATGAAATGCTATGGCTTGAATATGTCCCCTTCAAAATACAGGAGTTGCCAGAGGAGAGCGCTAAGGGTGGGGTCTTTAAAAGGAGATTAGGCCATGAGAGCTGCTCTCTCAGGAATGGGATTAAGGGCCTTACAAAAGAGGTTTCAGGAAACATTCAGTCTCTTACCCTTCTGCTCTCTGCCATGTGAGTACAAAGTGGATACTCCCCAAAGGATGAAGCCCTCATCAGACCAACCAACCTGCTGGCACCTTGATCTTGGACTTCCCAGCCTCCAGAAGCATAAGAAAATAAATATCTGTTCTTTATAAATTACCCAGTCTCAGGCATTCCGTTACAGCAGCTGAGACACCGTCTTCACCTGATCTCATCCCTTAGGCACCTCCTTTCTAACTCTTTGTCAATCAGCTCTCTTCTCCTTCTTGATATACTGTCCTTATATTTGATTCTACATTAAGTTTGGTCTCCATAAACCAAGAAACCAGAAATAAAGGTTAAGAGGACAGGTCTACAGTCACACTGTCACACTATTGAGATTCAAATCCTAGCTTTCTTCGTTACTGGCTGTGTGGCCCTGGGTAAATTACCAAAACCCCACATTCACACCTCAGTTTCCTGATCTGTAGAATGAGAATAATCTGTAGAATGGGAACAATCTCATAGGGCTGTTACGAAAATTAAGTGGGGTAACATATGTAAAATGCTTTGAATTGTCCCACAGATTAAATGTCTTTATAAGTGTTGGCAACTATATTTTTTAATCTTGTAACTGATTCATGAATGTACGCTTTTTTCCCTAATGTTATCTTGAAAACAATTTTTATTCATGAGTCACAAAACTCTCTCTTCTGTTTCCACCCCTCCACTTTCTACCTGCCTATACTGCCTAGGTGATACGTTGTGAGGATTTGTGTTCCTTCAATACGAGACCCTCTATTGGTCGTCCTACATCATGTTTTGTGAAGTTTCCGTAAGAACCCGCTGAAGGGGTATTATTAACCTCGCTCGTTTTTCAGATGACAAAACAGAGTGGGGCAAGGATTTAGTAACTCACGTAAGGTCACAAAGGCAGGTATGAGGAGCCGGGGTTTGTATCCAGGTTTTTGTGACTCCAAAACTTTAATGTTCTTCCCTCCCTTCCACACACCATACATATCAGAGAAAGAAAAGAAAGACAAAGCACAGACAGAATCAGTGCAGAGTTGCAAGTTCTCTCTTAGGGCAAGCAGTCGTATTTCTCAGCTGCTCTGTGAGAGTGAAACTCAGATCTGAACAACCCTGGCCTGTTCCTAAATATTCCACTCTTTTTTGCCTTCCTATCGATAAAAGGTAGAAGTAACTTTTAGGGAAAAAATAATTATTTCCAGAGACAAAATCGTAAGTCACAAATTTATATTAAATAGATCTAAAAGTGTGTCCAAAATGCAATCTAAGAGGGAAGTTAGGGTTTGTGTAGAACAGACCATCAAAATTCCTGTTGTTTCTCTGTGCATACCACATGCTAACATATGTGGTAAGTGCATTAACCACAGTTGGATTAGCTTTAATTGTAGGAATAGATTGACACTTATTAGTTTTAATTGCACATATATGATGATATTCCTCTCACCAAAAGAAAATCTTAAAGTGTGTCATTTTAGTATTTTCATATGGCTTCACAAATTACAATATTTAATACATTTCTGCAAAAGAAAACCTAATTGAGTAAATAAAATTTTCTTTTACAAATTGTTTTCATTTACAGTTCTATATGAAAAAAAAAAAAACCAGGAAAGTTGGAAGAACACACTTATACCCCAAGGTGAGGTTCTGACACAGGGAAACTTGGTTTCCTGGGTTTGGGGGTGAAAGGCACGTATCCTTCACACGGAAGGGCCTTTGAGTTCCCCGAAAATAGGAAATGCCCCACGTAGAACCACTCACACAACCTCAGGTTTCAGTTTCTTTAGGCAGGTGAGAAAGTCCAGTTAGCCCTTCATTCATTCCACAATGCTACTGAGCACCTACAACATGCCCGATGACACACCAGGACCTGAGGAAGTACCAAGTGAGGAACAGCCCCAGTGGGGACAAACCGGACGTGCTCATGGCCTGGTGGAGGTCATCAGAAAGAAAACAACGTGAGGTCACTTACAGATACCATCTGTTTCTCAAACCTTTCACGAGGCGTGTCTGGCAGTGCCGTTCACCGAACACTTTTGCAGATGGGAGAGCCAAGGTGTCAAAGGAAGTGACTTAGACAGCTCTGCTCACCAGGAAAACCAGACACTGGATTGAGGACCTCTGATTTATAGGCAAGGATTTCCTAAAAAAAAAAATTGCAATGTATACTCTTCACTCAAAATAGCCATTTTTGTAATGTTGTTATGTAGATTAATTAACTTCCAAAATGAAGTTGAAGTTAAAATTGATTAAGCGAAAGGGACATAAAACAATGCACACTGGGTACACACTGTTAAATAACACAATCGGTGCTCATTATTCAACCAAGAAACAGATGAGATTCCACAGACATCCTGTTACTGGTACATGAATGCACTTTAAAGTAGAGAAGGTTGGCCAAAAAAGCGTCCATAATTACATGAATGTACTCTGTCCTCAGGGTAACTCGGGGGCGGGGGGGAGTAAGTTTTTCATTTAAAATTATTCAATATTCCTCTTTCAAATTAAAAAAAAAAATCCTCAGTAGGGCAACGGACGGCCTGGAATGAGACTAGAAGGTATTCATTATCCAGCTCCAGATGAAACACTTTTTAAAAACTGCCGTATGTGACGTGATTTCATTAATGACATAAACCACACTATTCTTTAAAAAACACTTATGTGTGAGCTTCATTGCATGCATGGATTTCACTACTTTTAAAAAGTACATTTTAATGCTGCTCACCAATAACAGGAACTTTTCTAAATATGTTTATCAGATGGAGGAGGACTTGAAGTATAAGATTTTAAAGCTGAAAGGTCAGGTTGTCATATCCCGATGCAAGCCCTGCAGAGACTTGGGCTGCCTGGAGCTTTAGTTTATGAACACAGTGCTAAGGCTACGTCTTGAGAACGATGGATCAAGGTCCAAACTTAGTCTAATCTAAAAAGGTCTTTTTTGAAGCTGCCATAGAACCCTTTAGGCATAATTTCCAGGATCTCACATCAGACAAAAGCCAAGAGTAGAGGATCTGGGAGAACCTCAACCATCTGCTACCAACCTGGGTTGTCATCATGGGTGTGCCACCAACTCCTGGCTCCTCGGTGTCTTAACTACACAATTTCTGAATCAGATGAAGTCATCCTTAAGGTCCCTTTTCATTTCTAAAATTCAAATTTTTACATGTTCTTCCTAATATTTACCCTACCTGTTTCTTAAACTTTCTTTCCTCTCATCTTGTATTCAGTGGGCATAGAAAAACAGTCATTCATCATCATCAAAGCACAGCACATGCTGACTTTTATATAGAACCCGAAACACTATTAAAAAACTTCTTCGAATTAGTGTTTTGGGGGCTAAGAATGTACGGTAATCATCGCATTTGTCCACGGTCCTGAAGCCAGAAAGTAGTAAGGTTGGGATTCGAATCCAGGACTCTGGTCTAATGGCCACTGACCTTGTGCTTATCTGTAGCTAAATCACAACACTCTCAGGTGACAGAGATTCAGGGCTGTGGGAGCCGCAGCAGGGTCACATATGGAGAAACTCCACACATGACCTGCCTACCACGTAGTACTCCCCCCCCCCACTGTGACGAGCCACTGTCACCTGCACATGTCACACGAGAGAAGGCCACAACATATTCATATATAACAACCATAGAAAATAAAAGGATCCAAGCACATGTGAGGGATCTATCTGAATTTTGCAGGCAGTGTGGGGAAGCCTGCTTTTTCCTGTCTTTCCAGTTAGAACTCTGATTTCCCACACTGACCACAATGCTACAGTACCATAAACATTTACATATCGTCAGTTTAAACAACCTACAGTCTCTACCACATTCATCAAAATGTGAAAGATTACAAAAGAGGCCAAGGCGGAACCGCTGTGAAAGCCATAACATTTATTGAAGAGCGGACATATGTTTGCAAATCACAGTGCTGCGTGGGCACACATTACACGGTTCAGAATGCTGTTCCAATTAGGCTTTCCATAGGGCCTTCTCATGGAGTCCCTTTTAAAACAAATAACGGAAAGGAAAAATAAAGTGTCAACTGCAATTACCTTTACAAAACCAAACTGCAGCTCTGTTAGAAGGAATCTGTGCTTGGCTATTTAGATACACACATGTGTAGCTAAAAGTTCTGTATGGACAGAACTTTTCAATGAAAAATGGCTTAGTAACACAAATAGTAATAATGGCTTTAGTAGCCCAAATAGTATCTCAGGACATTGTCAAGTTTAGGGAACAGGGCAACAACTGCAACCAACAACAGAATTTCTAACATTTGCCCCAGTCAATATAGCACTTTGCCCTGGAGATGTTTAATACAGCGTTCCATTTTTTTGGAATAATAAGGGACAATTCATCTACTTAAGGGCATGTTACAGAATATATCCACAAAAGACATTTCCCATCTTATATATAATGCCTAGAAGTTGACTTATTTCCTTTTGATCCAGTGGAAGAAATTTTGGAAAAATTGTAAAAAAAAAAAAAAATTCTGCCCAGCTCTTAACATAGAATTTAACCTTTTATTTTCCTCTAAAAAGCTATTTTTTAACAACAACAATAAAAAATAAAACTTCATTTCCAGGGATATAAACAACTTTAAAGAAAATATTCATACCTATTTTGATAAGCCACAAAGAAAAGTTATGTCGTTCATTTTTCTGAACTACCTTTTTTCCGCTTGTGCCTTTTATGGAAATATCTAAAATAGTGATTAATGATCATGGATCAGAAAGTTATTTAATTTTATCTCACTGGAGATTAATAATGGGATGCCGAAGAGGATTTTTAATCAAATAATCTGATCATGTAAAATACCTGACGTAGGAATACATAATTGATGACTACAGAGAGAGCTAATAAGAGTAAAATTATAGCATCCTAAAAGAGAAAGTCTAACTGATTTGCTTTCCTCTGCACAATTTATTTTGTTTTGTTTAATAAAGCAGCTATGTTTGCATCTATACAGCTTTATTCTAAGCAGAGACTTTCAGCTGATCTCTCCAAAGAATTTCCCTATACTTGGCACTTGGTAGGAACTGAGAATTGGCAACTTACGGTCAGGCTCTCACTTATTTCTCTTAAATATCCCTGAATATAATATTCCACTCTTTATCTCTCACTGACTTCAAAATTCAGAAACCTTCTACCTGTCTGAAAATATTTTGATACCTAATTCAATATTACATGTAAGAGTGTGTATAAACCAAACATTTTGTCCAAGAATTTCATTTCCGTTAACCTTTCTGTTTGTTACTCTTCAACCTCCACGCAAGGGACCTATTTACAATACTCGGGCTCTTAATAGAGAAAATTTCAGACATGTTCATCTCAGTTTTCAGGCAGGTGCTTCCCAGTCCCTGGCACATCTGGTTTCTCTTCAAATAGACAAAGTTTGCCGATCCACCATCATCTGCTTCGTATCCTGGCTGGATTCATTCCAGAAGAAGCTATCGGGGAAAGGCCCATTCACACTCCTAATTTGTAAATCACAGTCATAAAATCAGAGGAAAAATGCACATTTGCCACTTACTCACTCACACACCAAATTTATAAGTCTGAAGCTGTCATAAAAATAAAATAAGGGTAACAAAATACCTTTATATGTGTCTATGTTATTATTTTCCCAGGCTTGAAAAGTTCTGGCCTTTATGAAGTTGCTCATTGTCTTTTATTAATAAAATCACATTCTTTTCATTCAACCAATAAATATTTACTGAACTCCCACTATGAGCAGGCACTGCAGTCTTTTCCCAGCCTTTCTAAAATAAAGAAAAGGGGCTTTATTTAGTGGGTTGAAGGCAACAATAACGGCATGTCAATTTATGCTTGAGTTTTCTAGCCAGTTTTAAAGTAATCTAAGAAAGGAAGGGAGAGAGGCAGTCAGCACCTGCTACATGCCAAGCACTGGACACAAGAACCATGTGTGGGGTGTAAGTTGTATAACAATTAAGCCTCTTAAGAACTGTAGGAGCTATTTATTGTTCCCATTTTATGGATAAGGAAAAAGAAGCTTTAATGAGTTTCATAATCATTCAAGATCATTTCTCCAAGCTATACCACAGCTTACATCCTTAACAGATTCACCACAGGCTAATTCTAGAAAAAACTACTAAGATAACTCTAGAATTTGAACTATATGAGTAAGTACAAAGTCAATACTCAATGTTTGTTGTTGTCATTGTTTACTGCACACCGCCAAGATGTTGTAAATATCTCTGAACTGAGAAACTGCCTGAGTTCTCTAGATTGAGAAACTACTATCCTTTGTGGCCATAAATTTAGTTTTTTTCCCCAAGATTTTTGGTTCAGCTCCTACTTTGTAAGGAAGGAGCCCTTAAAACTCTGCCTTCCTTTTGCCAAGAAATACTTTATGTGAATAATATCTTTTTCATTCCCAAAAGTTTGTTTTATGATGAAATAAAGAAAATTTTGCCATGATATTATGATGTAGAAGTCTGTAACTAATCTCTCTTGATGTTCTAGGAAATACAAATCAAGATAATCCCCTAGTTTTAATAACACATTTGTTCCTTAGTTAATTGCTATTCCTTTAAAGTCAAAAATTAATAATATCATTAGTGTTTAGATAAAAGGAAAAAACACTAAAAAAAATACTTTTCTTAAGAGTAATTATCACCAGATACAATTCATGGTAAGAATAATTCCTTTTCTTATATTCTATCTTTCTCCCGCCTCATCTTAATTTAATGCAAAGGAATTAATGAGCTTCCTTCAGTACTTCTCTGTTTAAAGTTTTCTTCCTCTAGCTTTGATTAAGAGTCTTTAAAATCCATTAGCTTTTTCACTGTTCTAGATTGTGACTCTTCATTTAGGTAGAGCATTGCTATCTTCAAATTCCAATTGCAGACATAAACAGAGGATTTAAATGTGACAAAAGATATTACTCAAATAGAAAATAAAACTTGAAATGACCAAAGAACATTTTTTTTATTGCAGTAGGTCGCATCATAATGCCCATAATGAAAATAACAGATTTTTCAGAAACTGAGTCCTTTCTAGCAACAGTTCAACAAATGCATGCAAATGTACATCTGTGAAATAAATCTGCCACAGATGCTACACCTGGAAATGAGGTCTCAAACAGGAAGCCACTTGTTATCACAATAAATCATACCTGTAATTTATATAGACTCCTCCACCCCTTAAAAAAATCTAGCTCAGACATTTTAAAGACTCTAGTTCATTTGGAAAAAAAAATGATAAAAGGTTGATTTGAGTATAATCCTTATGAAACGACAAGCTATGTATAGTTTAAAAGACAACTTATATGTGCTTTTAGAACTTAATTTCCTTACATTTGTATTTAAGAGTGAGACTAGAAGTAGATAAACTATTTAAACCTTAGATGTTTAAAGCAGTATTACATTAAAATTGCCCTTGGAGACCTACTATCCTTCTTAACTATCTATTCCTAGGGACTAGTATACACCAGAAAAAAGTGAATGTCAATTTCTTTTCCACTGAGAGTTTCCTATTTCTGTCCATACTGCAATGCTGATGTGAACTTACATCTTCTATGGACTTCTATGCAGTGAAGGAAGATTCTCAGGGGCTCAGGGGCTCTCAAAAGTTGCCAGCCCTGAGAGCTTGTTGCATATCTAGATCTTTTTCCATGGCCTCCTTTCTACTAAGTTTTTGGTCCCATCAACATGGCTGCATTTTCTAAGCAGAAAATAAAACTACCAATATTCAAATGCAGGAACAGTAAGAATTAGAAAAACTCCAGATTCATCTTAATTTCCTCCTCCCCCCACCTCAATCTGCTCTCCTTTCTGGCTGCAGTTATATAGGCTCCTCACACCTGCTGCCATTGCCCACCTCTGCGCCCCACCCCCGACAGGCCTGAAGTCCGAAGCGCAGGAAGGAGACGGGATAAGGTTTTGCAACCAGAGGCACTCAGGCTGGGCCATGGCAGCCTCCATGGAGTGAGAAAAGCTAGCTAGGAAGTAAAACAGCTGGCTCTTGCTCAATACACGTCAGAGCAAGGCATTCTTATCAGTCCTAACACTAAACCTCAACCAGATTAAATTTAAAAAGAAAAGTTAGAAGAAATTTTCTTCCCTTGCTGATGTTCCTTAATTCATCAGCTTTATGAGTGTACCTATATATGAAATAACTACATAAAGCACCTTAAAATAAGAACTCCTTCATCAAACTACTTATATAAAATTACATAAAATATTTCATCTTCTGAAAACATGGTCCTATATGAAATGAAATAAAGTGTATGCTAAAATATAAAACTAAAGCTACTATCCTCAAGTTAAAAGCTCACTTGGAAATAATATAATTACTAGTTAATGCCAGAAACCTACTTTTTTTGTTATATGATACTTAAAACAAGTTATTGCTCAAATGCCTCAACCAACATCACCTATTTTCATCGAGAATGGAGGGGAGAATCCCAAGATATGCATAAGACTGTATTACATCATGGTGTCTTCTTAAAAATGAACTCGGTACTTCTTTATGTGTGGCATTTCACTGCCGTGTTTCTAGCTATTATAAGTCAGTTACCTAGTTTACTAAGTTGATTATTCCAGAATTTGTCCAAGCAAAAAGTTAAGCTGATGAGTATTTCCAGGGTCATCATCCATTTCCCTTTTTGAAAGAAGCTTTTAAATATGCCCTTTTCCAGTCTTCAGGCACCTCATGAGTCCTCCACGAGTTCTCAAAAATGATATCTAGCGGTTCTGTGATGACTTCGGCCAATTCATTAAGTACTCTAGGATGCCAGCCATTGGGACCTGTGGATTTGAACATATCTGGGTTATTGAAGTTCTCCTTTACCCGTTGTTCCCCTATTCCGTCACGGATTCCTGCTCCTATTTTTAAGTCATATTTGTCCCTTTGTAGTTAACAAATGGGTTTTTGAAAAACAGCTTTAAGAGTCTCTGCTCATTATCTATCCATTTTCTCTTTTAAGTTAGTAAATGAAGCATGTATTTTATTCTCGTCAAGCCTGTATTTTCTTTAAAAAGGTCTACTTCATTTTCCTTTTATGTTCTGTGTAAGAAAAGGAAAGTTTAAAAAAAAAGATGGGATAACATTACAGCTTGTAACACCTTGCATTCCTCGCTCCCAGTACTCCACACTACACTCCAACAACCTTGGTACTAGAGCAACCAGCAACACACTGTGAGACGTTAAGAAGGCTCCCTGTCTCATGCTGGAAGAGTCTGCATCTGTTCAACTTATAGCTGCAAGTGCTAATTCAAAACATGTCTTCCAAAGCAAAAAAGATTTCCAATCATACTGGAGCGTCATCATTTATACGCATAAGCAGTACCTTTTTCACATAGGCATTTAAAAAGCATACTTGGACATGGGCTGGAACGAGATTAATAAGGAATCCGTACAAAGCAGCAACCTAGTAGAATTCATTTGTTGCATGGTGATCAGCACGGAGGCTCTGGTTCTCTGGTTTATATGACACTAATTATCTCCAAGCTCTGACAGGTGCTGACAGTTTTAACCCCTTCATTGCCACGATGATCCCTCTGAAACTGAAAGGCGGCAGCAGCAGATGACAGGGCACTGCCCATCTGTCACGGCCATACCGTGGGCCGACGGTCCCTCGCAGATCCAGAAAGGAGGGAGAGAAAAGGAGAGTGAAAAGGAGGAAGAAGGATACCTAAGTCTTTCCTGGGATTTGTGTGCTGCTTGGATTCAACTGTTTGTTTCTTTGTTTTTTAATTGGGAAAAGCTTTTGGAAAACATTGAATTGATTTTGTTCCTTTTTGTTTTTCTAGCTTCCATCTCTCCAATCTCCACCCAGTTTTATCCCTTGAAGTTTTATAAGTGACAAAAAAATAAAAGTCATGTTGCAGACATCATTAAGACACTTAAAAAAACAATGCTGCAAATTTCTCTGGGGTACAGCAATTTGTTTTAGCACATGCCATTTTCACCCCTGTGCAAACAGCCACCTGCTGATGGCAATATGTTAGTTAATATGTCATTATTAATTAGTTTGGGCGACACCATCAGGCAATCACATCTAAATGGATGGGAAGTATTACTATTCATGCTCATGAAGTTTCTTTCTCCAGAGAACCAAGCAAGCTTCAGGTCCCCTTTTTCTTTTGTTGTTATAGTAAGTAATAATACTGTACTACTAATTAGTATATCCAAATAGTCACCCAAATAAAGCCATATCTTAGCCAATGCCTCTATGAAACATCATCTCCTATCATAAACTTGGGAAAAGTAATGTTCAATTTACCTGGACAAACTAAGTTGTTGGGTTTTTTGGGGGGCGGCAGGGTGGAGAGGGGAGTGAGGGAAAGTTCTGTAGAGAAGGGAAGTTACCTCTTAATATCAAGAAGGTAAAATTGGTTTTTAATGCTCTAATAAGTGAATAAATGAAAGGCATAACACCAAAAATTATATTTACTATAGAGTGCCAGATAACTAGCTATTTATATCAGAAAAAGTCCCAAAAGAGACTTACAGTGTTGGGAACACTAAGATGGCAGGAAGGCCACCACTATGGAAAAGAAAAAGGCCAAAAAGGGAGTCGTTCTCATTAAAACGAAAGACTCTGCCACCTGCCCCACGTGAGACAGAGTTCTGCCTGAGGTAGAAACACGGTCTGGCCTATTTTCAAAGGTCACTCTGCTCTGGGAACATACAAAAATAAAGCAAATGCCTTTGGACAGGTTATCATCTAGCAAGCGTAGACACCCTCTATATTAAACTCATCGAAAGACGCGGGCCATGAAGTCATCTCACAAATCCAGCGTCAAGCTAACAGCCTCCGCAACCTCTCGTGCCTTTGGTTCCACAAAAACAAATCACGTTCATTAAACAAGCCCAGCCTTGCAGTTTGCTGGTTTTCATTCTTTCGGGGAGGGGGCGGGAGGCAGATAGACAGGATTTCCACACCGGGTCACGGAGAGTTTCACGATGTGAGAGCAGTCGCCGAGAACAGTAATTAGCCGGGCACATGTTGCTTCATGACCACAGGAGACGTCAGCGGTTTCCCTGTTTCTGACGCTCCTTCATGCTCTGCTGGCTGATCCCCTTGTGACATCCCACAGCCTGGGCCTGATAGATCCCACTCTTCAGGTGGAATAGAAATGAACAGAGTTTTAAAATTCTGACAAGCTTCAAGGAGATAACTGCTGAAAATAACTCTTACAGGCAAACGTGCATTTCAGAGCTGCTCCTGTACCACACGTTTCTCGTATTTCATTTTCCCCCTAAATTATCTGGCACATTCCAAAAAGAAAAAAAAAGCTCTTTCTTCACTCTACACCACACATATGATCAGAAAAATCCTCCTTCTTGGTTATATACAGTACTAGGCTGCTTTAAAAATCACGAAAGAAATTGCCTCAGATCGGGTCCCTTCTCAGAATTCATGAAAGCCAACCTCTGCAAGAATTAAATACCAAGTTATATTTTTGATTCTTAATATCCAGAAGTTTTGCAATTTTTAAAGACGAGGTTCATTAAAGACAATAATAATTTCCAGCAGTTTGTTGATAACAAACTGCCTAATTATCTCCTCCTTATTTCTAGGAAAATATTGTGAGAAGGTCTACACCTCAGTTGGTCTGTTACTCCGCTACCCAACTTTGAGAACACTCGCAGACAGCTCTTACACTGGGCCACCCTCACCTCATTCCTGGGCTGAACTATGACGCTCTCAGCTTCATTGGTTCTAGGATTTTATGCAATTGGGGGACCCTCTCATGTCACAGAGATTTGGCAGTCAGTGTTAAAATTCCAATCTGAGAAGAGGGGGGCAGAAAAGTTATTCTCTGAATAAAGAAACTATTATCCTGTGGTTAACGATTAAGATTCATGAGATTACATTTTTTTCTCAGTTGATTACTCTGATTTTTAACTGACTTCAAGTCTGTTACTCTTCTTAGCTTGTGATTTTCCTCTAATTAAAGGCAATCAGAGTTATATGCAGCCTAAACCATTCAGAAGTTATTTCTCTATTGTGACACTGTTCTACAGGATGTAGTTCAAGCGCAGATGCAGAACCAGTTGACACGAATTGTCCATATTTGGTTGCTGGAATAAAAAAAAATACAACTGGCAACTATACTAATAGACTGTGCATTTTCCATACCATTTGGGGGGCAATTGTCTAACAGAAAAAAATGAAGGATGATGCTATAGACGTTGCCGTCTGTCCTCCTGGATGAGCACAGGGCAAGACGCTGAACTTCCGGGCAGCTGTGACACACACACAAGGTTTTGTTTTTTGCCTCGCTACACACTCAAGCTAAGTTTTTCAATATTCAGCCACGTCACCCTGGCCATTATTATGGGACCAACAAAGGTGGGAATTTGCCTGGAGAGAGGGACTTAAATACAACTTCATTGTAATTACAAACTTCTCTAAGGGCAAAAATCCCATATTTTACTTTTCATTATATTCAATGTCAATCACTGCTAGTGCTGGTCGACTGAATCATTAGTGCTATAATTTTTACAAAATTTTCTCACTAAACTAAGTTCTATTGGAAAATTTTAGTCTAGAAAGTCAGATGGAGGTCTATTTTCCTTTGCATATACATTACAGAAAAGAATGATATGTTCACCAAGCCCACCTGTGTCTTTTTTTTTTTTTTTTTTTTTGAGACAGAGTCTCACTCTGTTGCCCAGCCTAGAGCTAGAATGCTACGGTGTCAGCCTAGCTCACAGCAACCTCAAAGTCCTGGGCTCAAGCGATCCTCCTGCCTCAGCCTCTGGAGTAGCTGGGACTACAGGCATGCACCACCCAGCTAATTTTTTTATATTTTTAGTAGAGACAGGGTCTTACTCTTGCCAAGGCTGGTCTTGAACTCCTGAATTCAAGTGATCCTTCCACCTCGGCCTCCCAGAGAGCTAGAAGCACAGGCATGAGCCCATCTGTGTCTTAATGGTCATCTTTCCTCTAAGGATCTCCTCCCCAGCTTCTGCACTGGGGAAGGCCAAGGCTGGCTCCCAGACCACCAGGGGCTGGAGGATACAATGTTATAGTACACAAATAGCTGCCATAGACACATGTCCTGCCATGGCCTGTTCTGACTAGGGTAGTCTTCTAGGACAGATATCCTAGGACTCTGTAGACTAGAAAAATGTTTAGCCTATTCCAGAATGATCTACATAATGATCTACACGGTGATCTACACATATTTTCTTTTTTTGACCTTAGAAACACATACCCAAATGTCCAATTATAAACTGCTCTGTTTAACTATCCTATCTGTCTTCGTTGGGGTATGTCCTTGGTAAGTGCTGATGTACTATTCTCGTTTCTGGAACAAATTAAGTGGATTATCACAAACAGCACACTCCAGACCCACACGGGTTCTCATCTCCGCTCAGGACTTCTCCGCATCTTTTCAAGCAAATGGAAAGTGCACTGCGGAGGCTGGCTGGAAATTTTCCTACCCACTTCTCCTTCAGAAAACTCCCAGGAACAAACTCAAAGGTTAAAAAACAAAAGCCTCTTTGTGTATGCAATCCTCAGGGCATTAACCGATTTTATAATTTTCCCAACTGAATAGCTATGCAAATCCCCCACTTTTGTAAAAGCACTTTGTTGTACTCATCGCTGACTCTTGGGAACATGCTCACTTCCCACACAGTGTGGTCTGCACGTGGCACCCAGTGCTCCAGAGACTCCAGTTCAGAGGCCAGGGCCTCCTCACAGCCCGCAGTCAGATCAGGAATTTAACGGTTCAGAGTTTGTACCATACTTTCAATAATTTTATAATTATCAGCTAGTTATAACAAGAAGTGGTGCTAGGTCACCACTCTTTCAAGAAGTTTAACAGCCCAGTTAGGGAGATAAAGTGGTACTCGGAGGGGTCAGTGATTTTTAAGAACAAAGAGGGAGCTTGGGCATATTTACAGTCTGAGTAGAAGGATTCCACGGAGAGAGACTAAATGCCAGAAACAAAGGGATAATCACGGACCATAATTGTTACTTGAGTCCGGAGTAGAAACCCAGGGTAGGGGTTAGTCTTAAAGGGGAGAGGGGTAATTCCTCATCAGCAACAGAGGGAGGGAAGAGCAGATGGGTAAAGAGGCCCACACATTCGGTGGTGAAGGAGACAGGGAGGAGGGGGCCGTGTGCAATGGTCTACTGCTTCTCAGTCATGACTACACAGATGCACCGTGAGACGGCTAAGGCCAGAGTTTCAAGGAGAAGGGGGTTAAATCGAAAACAGCCACCAAGAGAACTGATAGGAAATCTGTTTGACAGCTGCCGGAGGGCAGGTTTAGCCCGGACTGCATGGATGGGATAAGACAGTGATAAGGACCTTTAAAGTTACTCTCTGATGCAGAGAGAAACTCCAAAGGTCCCTATCACTCCAAATACCACCCAAAATGCCATTAAGACACACGCATATAAATGCCTGTTTGGGGCAACACAAGCCCAGAACAGAGACAACCATAAAAGCTGGAGTGAGCTGGGTACTAGTGCTCGTCCTCCAGTGTGGCGCTTTAACACACACGTGGTGGGTTTGGGGGTGAAACCCGTCTGTGATGTATGGCTCTCACCACTCTCCTGGTCCCCGCTGCTCACGTGGGGTTCTCCCTCCCCCTCTCCCTCTGGCTGTCTCTCGTCCACTTACTCCCAGTAAAATCATCTATTATTATAAACTAATGGTCTCTGAAATCACCATTTACATTAATCTGCTATTACTCTGATTAACACCAATATAATTGCCATTAACAATATGCTTATAGTGCATGCTACGATTATTATTACCTGGCTGTCCCAGCGACAGTACAAACAACTGCTTGACACTCACTGAGTGAACTCCGCTGCAGCAGGTGCCGTGCTAAGGATGCATACTTTCACCTAATTGCCTTTACTTCTTACCACAGCCACTCTGATGGTGATCCTGGACCCCACTTTATAAAGGAAGAATCTGAGGTTTTAAAGTGTAGACCACCTACCAGGGTCAAACTGCTTGCTAATCATTGGCAGAGTGGTTCTGTTGAACAGCAAAACCCACTTTATCAAAACCACTTCTTTACTCTGTAATCATTTTGGATTGGGAACCTGTAGGGTTGAATAGTGTCTCCCCCCAAAATTCACATCCACCTGGAACCTCAGAATGTGGCCTTATTTGGAAATAGTGTCTTTGCAGGTGTAATTAGTTAAGGATCTTGAGATGAAATCATCCTGGATTTAGGGTGGGCCCTGAATCCAATCCCTGGAGAAGACAGAGAGACACCCAGAGAAGGTGGCCACGTGAAGATGGAAGCAGAGATTGGAGAGGTGCAGCCACAAGCCAAGGAATGCCAGGAGCCACCAAAAGCTGGAAGAGACAAGGAGGGACTCTCCCCTAGAGACTTTGGAGGTAGCATGGCCATGCTGACACTTGATTTCAGATTTCTGGCCTTAAAAATTGTGAGGAAACACATTTCTGTTGTTTTATATCACCCACTTTGTGGTATTTTATAACAGCGGCCCTAGGAAACTAACACAGAATCTTTTCCAAAAAGTAAATCATTTCTCAAATGCTCTTAGAAATATTTTAATCACTTCACTGTTTTTTGGCAGTACATGCAAATATGATTTTAGGCAAAAGGTTTTATTTTTATTCAGAATATAAAATATGCATAATGTTTACTTAGATATATTTAATGTCATAATGAAAAATCTGACTTCTTCCTATTCAATAAATGATGCAAACTGTTTAAATTAATTATGTATGAAAAGACATGATTTATAAAAATGTTAAAAACCATATACTCTGTTTATATGTGGACTCCATGTACATTAAAATACAGATTGAGATTTAACTATTTACTACAGCATCAAAAACAGAAAATAATCAACATATGGAACTATTGTTTTTATTTTGCCTAGAATATCCATTGGTCTATTTCTTATTTTATTTACTTGAATATTTGTGATTTGCTTTAAATTGCAAGACAAGAAAGAAGGTTTCAGTGGCTATTTTCAAGCATTGCTCCATGAATAACACACAATAGTTGCAGATACAATTTACTTCTGATAAATTAAAACTGAATATAATTGCTAATATTTTTGTTTTGATGTCTATTATTGAAGAATGAAGAGTTTAATGTGTGATATAAGCATATTTAAGCTCTATCATGTTTTTATTTTAAGGGAGAAAATATTTAAATAATCGTCATTGATATATTTAAAGATACATAATGAAACAGTCACTATTCCCAACCTGGAAAACCTTTTTGAATTTGCTGACAGTTCAGAAAACTCTAGCTGGGAAACACTGTGATATTCTATACCAGCAGTTCTCCAACATTTTCATCCTACAAGCCATTTGCATTCTTCAGAAATGTTGAAGATACCAAAGAGCTTTTGTTTACATGGAGATATTTACTACATTTGAAATTATAATAGATAAATATTTAAAATATATATTTAATTCATTTAAAAATAACACTAGTAAATGCATTGTGTTAATATAAATAACATTTCTATGAAAAACAAATATATATTTATTAATTATAAATTAAGAAGAGTGGCATGATTTTACATTTTTGCATATCTCTTTTTATGTGGCCTGACAGGCTACTGGACTGCTCACCTCTCCTCTGTATTCAATTTGTGGCAATATGGTTTTTAGTTGAAGTATATAAAGAAAATCTGGCCTCACACACGTGTGTCATTGGAAAAGGGATGAGTATCTGAATAGTCTTTTCAGATAAATAATTGTAAATATTCTTTTTGATACATGCCAAAACTTGACACTAGGTGGTTTCTTAAAAGATCGGTTGCAGTGTGAAATCTGAAACCATATCAATTAACTTTTTGTACTGTCTACTACATTAAAATTATTGGTCTATCTTCTACTTTCAATGGATTTTTTTTCCCACACATGACTTTATAACATCATGGATTGATCATATGGAAAACAATCAGGTCCTGGGTTATGCAGCTCTTCCAAATGTTGACACATATCAATATCAAAAAAAATCAAATATCAAATTTAAAAAAATCACATTTGTTAATCTCTCCACCCAAAGTAGCCTGACCAAAAAAATCTTCAGGTACTAGGAAACTGTCAAGCTCTCCATGGCACATGTAAGTTTCCTAAAATTCTAACTTTCATTTGAACATTCAAATTTTATCATTAACAACAAATACTGTCAATTGTTTTTCTTGAAATGGTAGATTCACTTTAATTATTTTTAAGAAATCTGCCAAATACCCAAGTCTAAATAACCATGGTTTGTCCCTCAGTTGTTCTTCCAAGTGAAAATGGTGTGACACAGAAAAAGCAGCTAGTTCAGCCAGCAACTCAGACAAGAACATGAGTGGTTTACAAGGAGACAAGCCTCATGCACGCTTGCATTTGCAACAGAAGTCCTTTGGAGTACTTCCCACTTTGTCACACAGAATATTCAAAATCATGTATACAAAGGTTGAGATTTAATAAACTTATTAATTTCTACTGACTGTTCATCAAGCTATTTAAGGGAAAATGGCTTTTTTGTTGTTGTTTGGGTGTGTGTGGGGGTGAAGAATATGGCATTAATGTGCTAGCATTTTTATCCACGGTTGTATTGTGCTGCCAGTATAAATGTCCTCACGGTGAAAAAAGCAAATATTGTCATGGTATCTTTATGAAGCAATTACCCCCTCACAAACTCCATAAAAAGGTCTTGGGGACCCCCAGGAGTCTGTAGACCACACTTCGAAAACCATTGCTCTATACCACTTCTAGATATAAGAGCCAAGGTAGATGTCAAAAAATCAGCATCAACAAGTGTCAGACCTTATGTTTACCACGGAGTACTGCTCAGCCATAAAAAAAATGGTGAACTAATATTAATACCTGTTGTATTAACCTGGACAGAACTGGAGACCATTCTTCTAAGTGAAGTATCACAAGAATGGAAAAACAAACACCACATGTACTCACCATTAAATTAGAACTAATCGATCAGCACTTATGTGCACATATGGAAATAACATTCATTGGAAATCAAGCAGGTGGGAGGGGGGAGGAGGGCATGGAGGATGGGTAAATTCACACCTAACAGGTAGAATGCACACTACTTGGGGGATGGACACACTTATAACTTTGACTCAAACGGTACAAAAGCAATTTATGTAACCAAAATGTTTGTAACCCCATAATATTATGAAATTTTTAAAAAAACTGTAAGACCAAGTCATCAGTCTGAAATATAATTCTTCCCCTAAAAATGATGGCCCCTTCTAACAACTGCTCCACATTTACCCCTCTGCCTCTCATCTGGCTCAGCCCCAAGGCACTAGAAATTCTGCACTTTGAAGGTGAGATGAACTTTCTCTCCTGTCTGGTGAGAAAGGTTGCAAAGATGACTGGTCTGCCTGGAAATAAATGCTTCTCTGAGGGACTGTGTTTGCCAGCCTTGACAATAACAAGAGCTTTTGAAGCAACTGGCAGTTCTGAGCACAGCCAGCCCCCGCCCCAAAACAACCCGCAGTCTCTGGACGTCCAGGCTCAGTTCCCCAAACACTGAAGCGCGCGGTCTCCACCGGGGCCGGACTTCACCTGCCAAATTGGATGGGCAAGGAAGCAACCACCACCACTCTCATCAGCCATTCCATCCAAGGCATATGTGCATGTTTCGTGGCAGCCAGAGTGAAGGGCTCTCCAGGGAATCTGTGCTGTTTCCATCCCTCCACCTTGTCTCCAATTTTGGCAGGGGAAAAGTGGGGCACTTTCAGATGTCTCAGGAAAACAACACGCTCTGCTGTGGGCTTCAAGTTAGACCACTGGCTAACTGTGCTAAAGGAACCGCATGTATAACGTCATCTGAATAACCCTTAAGATGCTGACCTCATCCAAATGAACTTTGAGGAAGTGTAAATCGGTGACCTGAAGCAGCAAACATGTAAATAGGACTGAGCTCCGTCATGCCCTGGAGACCTTACCCATGCACACTTGCTGTTAGGAAGGGATAATTTTTAGGAGAAGATTTGGGAGCGAAGCCCAGATCGAAGAGCCTCTAGGCTACAGTTCAAGGTCATTGTGTCACTGTGGGCCAAGGGTGGCTGTGTGTGTGTGTGTGTGTGTGTGTGTGTGTGTGTGTGAGAGAGAGAGAGAGAGAGAGAGAGAGAGAGAGAAAGTTTCATCCATTCCCAAGTTTCATCCATTCCTGCAAGGAAGACACGAAATCCCCCAGAAGGAGCACGTCTGGGCAAGCAATCTGCTCAGATTCTGGATTCAAACCCCTGCTCTGCCACATCCTGGGTGAGCGGTCTGGGCACATTACCCAACCTAACCTAACCACGTTCTGCTTCAGTTCCGCATTCACACAATGGGAACAATAGCAGTACCTGTATCTCAGAGGGTTGCTGTGAAGATTAAATGAGCTGATATCTGTAAGGTTGTTTAGAACAGTATCTGGCACAGTGTAAGCCTATATAACCATCTGGATGTTTTCCCAGTACCTGTCCTATACAAAGACGTGGAATTATATATCTTAGTTCCATCACAGAGTGATGTAAATCCACCCCCAAGGAGGCATAGACACTCAGGTACATCTTCAGAACAAAAACATAATGGATGCATGGCAGCATTATTAAGTTAGCCATCCACAAATGTTATTAGAATAAATCATGAATAATGTGTATGCTTTAAGCATTGTTTCACCATTAACTTTAAAAATTTTCATTTAGCTTTGTGAAGCATGCCCTATAGAACATAACTACCATAGTAATAGTTCTCAGCTTGTTCAAGAAAAAGATTTCTTTAATTGTTTTAAAAGTAGATGCTCCCTGCACAACCACTGCCCCACCGCCAGGCATACTGATGTGTGCACACATGTGCACAAACACACACACAATAACCCTACTGTTACGCTCTACTCCCTTTCCTACTGCCCTGTGGTTGAGAAAAATCATTGCTTTAAAAGTGAGCAAGAATGCAAGAACACCTTCAGATATATTTGTACAAAACAAATTATTTATGTAGCAGTTCCCTGACAGCAGCTGGTACCCAAATAGGTTCCAGAACTCCTGTATTAATTCCTCAAGGATCTGGGTGTCTTGGATTAAGAGCCATTTTTCCAGGGGAATGGAATCTTCAGAAGTTAAAATTGGATGCTTAAAGAAATTCAATTACATTAAAATAAAAATTAGTTAACTGAGTAAAAGTCAAACCCCAGAATCTCAACTTGAAATACAACTCGGAAACACAGCCCCATGCTTACATGGTTGGGGTACCTCAGATACTGACTTTATAACAGTATCTCAAAAACCTAAAAGCCAAAATGTTTGTGTCTTGTATCAGAATAGCTGGATTTCCTCTCTGCATGATCTTCCACAGTTGGCCTTAAAGTATTTCATTGTTTACTCCTTCGGGAATCTGACCCACTGCAGCAAAAACGTTAAATAGCAAAGAACACAGAAAATTCCATGTAGTTTCTGCAGGGACCATGATTTCACAGATAAAATAAAAAAGACCCAAATTTCCTTGAAGTAATACCGAGTTATGAAAGCATCCCAAAGCAAAAATACCGAAGCTCATTGGGTTGGATATTTTTCAGAAAATTTAAACTAGGATAATGAGGATTTTAGAACCTCCCTTCTGCTGATGGGAGCTTCCTCTGCATGCACAGAGCGCAATCCCAAATACTGACTTTTGTCCTTCAGATATATATTTTAAATATGTATACACATGCTTAAATCATATTTAAGAACAAGTTCTCCAATTCTTTTCTTTTGTGCTTTTCATTTCCTTTGAGATCAAATAAAAAAAACCTTTCACATTATTGCATTTTACTATCACTTTAAAGGAGCTGTTTTTATTTTGGGATATAATGTGCAAAATCATGCTATTTAACATGACACTATATTCACAGATCATGCAAGTTAAATAAAGACACCTTGCTGATTTCTTAATATAGATTCTGCTAAGATTAGTTATGCATCTGCCACCTTAACATTCAGATTGGGGGTTCGAAAAAAAAGCCTTAGTTAAAAATCACACTTGCATGGTAAGTGCTTAGAATTTCATGGTTCATTTAAGAGCATCACAATCAAGAATTTAATTATGTTTAAAAAGAATGGTATCTTCTTCACAGCCAAAATTACATCCCCGCCTTCAGTTCTCTCCCCCACCGCACAAAGTGGATCATTTTCCTTCACCTCCATGGACTTGTTTTTTGACCTATGAAATAGAGGTCAGCTAGAAGATTTTAGGATATCTTTCGGTTCTGTTATGCTGCGACTTCGTGATTTCCAGGAAACAGACCGACAAGGAGGCAGAGAGGGAGCAGAGGCAAAGCACTGTGGAAATATGGCCGACTCGTTCCCCAAGCAAAACGGTATTTCCCATGGTACCAAACAACTGTCCCACAGGGCGCTGTCAGTGGACTGATGACTCAAAGCTGAAGGGTGACAAGATGCTGTAGAATGACAGTTCTGCCAAAACCTCATTTGAACATTTTTCTAACAACAAGCTATTCAATACATCACTGGACCTCAAAAAACACACATGCCTCCCAACCAAGACCTGTGCATTATGGCACCAGAATGGACTGAGAACTAATGATGGGAGATGAGAATGGCGGCAGGGGCTTATTCTGGAATCAGAAAATCTAACAATAACTTCCAGTCTGAGCAGCAAAGTGTTCATGCTTTGAAAGTTACTATAAACGTACAGTCCTCTACTATGGCATTATTTAGATAATGTTCAGACTGATTCAATTAAATGAAAGTCTAACTGGTGATGAGTCATGTTCCCCCAGCAAACAGAGCCTGAGAAGAAGGCTCCCATGTAGGTGGTTTATTTGGGAATGTGATCCCGCAGAGTAAAAGGAAGGGGAGAGTGGAACAAAGGAGGGAAAGCCAACACATGATGCATGACGGCCACTGGGTGATGTGTAGCTCAATTGTGCAAGACCTTCCCAGGAGCCTTAGGAAATGCGTCTCAGAACTGTGCATGGAAGAGAACAAAGAGGGAAACATTTATCCAACGTCTTTCATTACCCATTTCTTAAGGGTTGCCTCATGGGTGTTAATTTCCCTGCACTTCCTATTCACTCCCATAGGAGTGCATGACAAAGTCAGAGGAGCTTCTGGACAGAGAGCAAGAAGCACAGGCCCAAACCAATGAGCTGTCAGGTTGCACCCATGTGCTGCTAGTTGAAGCCTGTGCAGAACTGTTTGCTCAGCAGTGTCTGGAATTAGAATTAAGGTTAGATGATATAAATCAGTGCACACAAGCATCAGGCCATGTGTATCGGGCAGAATGGGCCAGTTACGCTGCAGGAACAAATGACCCCACAGTTTCAATGGCTTGCAACTACAAAGGTTTTTTTTTTTTTCATTCAAGTTACAAATCCGATGTGGGTCAGCTATGGTTCTCTGCCATTTTCTTTACTCCAGGACCAAGTTTTACGAAACAGTCTCTATCAGGAATGTTGCCCATCATTGTGACTCGGGGAAGAGATTTAGTTTTGAATCATGCACAATTTTATAAAGCTTCTTCCTGGACGAGATCTACATCACTTCTACTCAACTTTCACTATCCAAAGCATGTCATAGTTCAAAGAGTTGAGACACATAATACTCCTGCAGGGAGGGGCAATGCAAGAAAGGTGTTTCAGGGAGCAGAAATATAATCTGTCACACTATGCCTTCATTTTCATGGGGAGAAAGCCAAGGGTAGGAGGAACGATTCGCCTTAGGGAAGCCTGTGCAAATTCCTTCATATTAATAGCATCATCTTTGAGCACATGGCAACTAAATATTCATAAATATTAAGTCCCAATCAAAGAAAGCATATCATTTCCAGGAGAGCTTTGTCCAATGAAAAACAAAATAGGGCATGGAGGTGAAGCATTAGAAATCATCGGATTCACCTATTGTAAATTTATTCATTTGTATAAATGTTGAGATGCGGTTAGTTTTCAGAAATCACAAGGGAAGTTAAGAAATCACTAAGTAAGTTAATGACAGAGCTGGGACCAGGACTTCTCTGTATTTCCCATTCCAGGGTAAAGTCGATAGGAAACATTATAGTCACAATTCTCTATTCTATGCTCTATTGCCATACAGAGAATAAACAATGAGACATGTAAATAACACAGGTGATTTCAAATTCTGCCACGTTCTGTAAAGATCATCAGAGAGCGACATAATAGCGAGAGGCGGGGTTCCAGTTTGTAAATGA
Source organism: Lepilemur ruficaudatus (assembly GCA_963574885.1). Taxonomy (NCBI): domain Eukaryota; kingdom Metazoa; phylum Chordata; class Mammalia; order Primates; family Lepilemuridae; genus Lepilemur; species Lepilemur ruficaudatus. Next base: position 64,016 of record CAUYRT010070226.1, on the reverse strand, counting down.
TGGTCTCTCTGAGCAGGCAATAGGTACAAACATTATTAAACCACTTCTGTAAAATCACAATGTGATTTTTAATAACCGTTAGTGACCTAATCCTCTAAGGGATACTGTTCCTCTGTCAGGGTCTTTGAATGGATTCTACCCTTGGCGCTTTCTCTGCACTTCCTACTCCCCACTGAATCTGTCTCTTCTAATTGCCCATTACCATATTTTTTCTTGTACTTACTGAATGAAATTTTATGAATACTGTTCTTAATTTTAAAATCAAGCAAGTAAACCATTTGATATGCTCATTACCTAAATTAAGTTGGTTTTTAAGCATTTTCTGTATCTCAAGAAGCCTTGGAAAGAAAATTCCTCCTCTCCCCCCACCAACTCCAGTTGTCTCCTCTTCCCCTACCCACATCGGATTCTTCTTGTAAAAAGATTTCTTCCCTTTCAGATCTGTGTTTGAGCAAAAATACAGGTTCCATGAAACAAAAACGTCCTTCCTAAGCTACCCTGGGCAGAAACATGCATGGTAAACAGAATGCTAAGAATGATCCCCCCACTCCAGCAATTCTTGCCCTTACTTAATCCTCTTCCTTTTGAGCGTGGGTGGAACCTGTGACCATGTGATGAGACGGCACTCCCATGATTAGGTTACAATATACAACAAAAGGGAGATTATTCGGGTGGGCATAATCTAATGCCGTGAGGTCTTTACAGGAATGGAAAATTCGAAGCTTGAGAAGAATTCCACTCTCCATTGCAGGTTTGAAGATGGAGGGAGAGAGCGACGCCACACGACAAGGAATGAGGGCAACCTCCAGACACAGAGAGCAGCCCATGGCTAAGTCAGCAAAAGAAATGGGGACCTCACATCTGCAGCTGCAAGGGACTGGATTCTCCCCCAGAACCTCCAGATAAGAGCCTCGGCTGGCTGATACCTCAATTTTGGTTTATCCTGAGCAGAGAATCCAGGCAAGCTGGAGCTTGCCTGGAATTTTGACCTACAGGACTACAAGATAATAAATGGGTGTCATTTTTAGCTGCTAAGTTTGTGGTAATTTGTTATGCAGCAAGAGAAAACTAATATAACATGTAACTAGATTTATCAACTGGGGTATGCTGTTAAACAGCTAAATAATGACTCCTTCCCACCTTCAGAATGTGCGCCATCAATCCTCACAAAAGGAAGAGAATTCCCCGGGGGACAGATGGAGGAGGTCAGTGATGGAAGGGCAGGACTCAACGTGGGGCAGACAAATGGAAAATGCCAACCCTGCCCAGCGGAGACGCTACGAGTGGGCGAGGCATCCACTGCCCTAGAGGAAGATGCAGAACAACGAAGCTAAACCACAAGGCACCAGCCACAAGTGTTAAGAATCTCAGCACAACCAACTGATTTGCTTTCTAATTCTCAGTACACAGGGCAGAATTGAGTGGGGAGTTCATGAAATTGTTTACAAGATATCATGCCTTTATGACACTTTTCTGATTGTAAATTCACGTGACGACATGCAGAGAGCTCAGAAGCATTTATATACTGTGGCAGGCAAAACACTGTGTTCATCTACTACCGTTTTATTTTCCTTTTCCTTAGTGCAAAGAAAGGCTTTAGTTCCAGGCTCCCTTACAGATAGGCTGGGGCCATTTGATGGAGTTCTGGTTAATGGGATATAAGCAGAAATAACAGAAATCATGTCTAGACCTCACTCTTAAAAAACATCCTAAGCCAAGCATCTCTTGTTCCTGATGAGACCATATGTTAAGATGACCACAAGTTGGAGGGAACCTGGGTCCCTGAGTCACTGAATGGAAGAAAGCCTCCACAGACCCACACCGGACTACTTTGCAGAAGCCAGAAATAAGTATTTGTTACGTTAAGGCGTTGAGTTTGGGGTTGGGAAGAAGAGCAGATATCTTCTTATTAAAGCATGGCCTAACTTACCCTAAATAATACACATATATTTTTGATATATTTCTCATTTGATTTATTTAACAGCTTTACAGAGACAATCTCTTTTGCTTGTATTTTTTTCCCTTGATTTAGCATAACACCCAAGCATTGCACAGGAATTTGAATATCAAATTTAATTAATGTTACAAGATATTCCTATTCTGACACACCTTGATATTTATACTTGATGATTTCTGTCTTACTTAAAACTACAGTGAGGAGCATACAAATCCTGATTTATATACATATGTGTGTGTCTATGTTTTAAATATATATATGCATTTGTACTTGTGTGTGCATGCGTATAAATAATCTGTAGATATGTAAATTTATACATAGTTACTAATGGGAATAACAAACTGCCTCCTGTAATACCAAATTAGAGTCTACTTATCCTTAACTTTATTTCCATCCCCTACTGCCCTATCTCAAGATTAGGTAAAAGGCCTGCCTCTCTGATCTTTTTAGCCTAATTTAAGGACTATCAACCTGGAAAAAAAAGACAAGTTAGAGTGAAAACTAGCATTTGTTTAGCTTGGAGAAGGGCTCACAATGAGAAGTTAAAATTATTTTCATGAACATTCAGAAAAGGTGTTAACTATTTATGAACCAGGAGGCAAAAGTAAATACCCTAGACTATCTAATCCAATCACCAATTTTCCATTTACTTGAAATGAATTTCAAAAGACCTAAGAAGAGACAAAGGGCTAATACTTATTCTTTAATATACAAGATTATAATTAACCTAACATCTGTTTCAAATTTACTATTATCTATTAAAGGATAAATAATTTTACAGCCCTCTAATGTAGGTCTTAAGCTTTAAATCACTGACCACAACTAATAAGGAGCTTAATAGCAAGAATATCCTAAATAGAGCCACAGACCACACTTTCACTGAGCATAAATCATCATCATTTTTAATGCAAAGGCAACAGCAAATCTCTGTAATTACTGGGTGCATTTTGAATCATTTTTATTATTACTGCACTGGCCCCATTAAAAATCCAAAACACTGAACTGCATGGAATATAAAACTGAAATTATGATACACTACAAACTATAATTGAAATCCATAAATTTTCTACTGGTATTCAGAATTTATTTTGTTGCCAAAGAATTTCAGCTATGCAGAATTAACTTTGAAAGTGTTCGCTTTGTCTAGAGCAAGAAGCAAGAGCATTTTACACTGCCAAATTAGGGGAGTTGATTTTGGCATAAAAGGATGTGGATTGTTTCTTATTCACTCAGGATTTTACATTTCTAAAGCAAATAGTAATCTGTAAAAAACAGAATTAAAAAATCAAATAGAAAGTACCATCCATGAAAGGATATCAAGTAGTACATCGCTTCCCACGCCAATGGGAAACTTTCCTTCATCTATAATAGCCAACTACACAGACCCTGCAAGACCAGCATCAATCTCCTCACTAAAAATGACACAGGTATGTCACTAAATTTGCAAAAGGGTAACAAAGACACTATGACAACACTCTTATTTGTGTGCATACAAGAAATGAATCCAGGATGAGCCCCCGAGCCAGTCTGAGGAATGGCCATACACAGAACATAACTTTCTGTGTGAGTTTAATGATTAATAACTTAATAACCACCTCTTAAAAATCCTTAATATTCCTGTAATAAATACTTCAGATAACTATGTGTCAAGCTGTTTTGCTACACATATGAATTTATATAAATGTTTCTCTGGGTAAAACTGCTGATTATGTGAAAAAATCTGAGATAGTGTATCCTTCAGAATTTCAGATAAATACTGGAATTCACATGAATAAATGTAAACATATTATTTACTATTTACATCATACAGCTGATCATGCAATGTAATTCATCTTATTAAAATCAATTTTTTTTATTTTGGCTCTTATTAACTTGTCTGTTGTCCACAATGGAGATTACAGCCCTACAAAACCAACAATTTTCTTATAATAATGTTGTGCCACCATAGGGAGTCTTTTATAAATTATATGCATTATAATTTTCTATTCACAGTACACTGGCATCTTAAGGGCCTCAATCTCCTTTGAGTATTTTAATTTTAAGCCTGCTTTTCCTATTGCCTTTCAAAGAGAGGCTCTTGCTCTCCCTTGAACATTCCTTTCCCACATTACACGTCTGCTTCCATTTTACACCCTCCTGGAATGCCTCCACGCCCCCTCCCAACTCATAGCTAGACCTCACTAAATTCCTAAATCACCTCATCTTGAAGAATTCATTCTCCCTATTCTGAACTCTGGTTCATTTATAACCATCCTGATTTCTCACCTTTGCTGCCTTCAGCTGTCACTTAACTTACTCATTTCATATCTCACAGATTCATCTTTTCTTTCCAACTATAAGTTTACCCATAGAGACCATTTCTTAGTGCTGCGGTAGTAAAGAAAATTGTCCATAATTCTAAATACTTAATTTCAGAATGAGGTATCCTTTCTGAAGTTACGTACACCTGCTCGTCCTGTTTCCCATCATGGCGGATTCAAAGTGAAAAGAGAACCCCATGTGGGAACTTCGCATCCTGAAGCTCTGCCTCAATATCTATGTGGGGAGAGTGTAAACAGACCGACCCGGGGAAGCCAAGGTATCAGAGCAGCTCACAGGCCAGACCCCCGTGTTTTCCAAAGCTACATACACTGTCAGCTCCTTTGGCATCAGGAGAAATGAGAAGATAGCAGTCCACTGCATAGTCAGAGGGCCAAGGCAGAAGAAATCCTGGGGAAAGGTCTAAAGGTGTGGGAGCACGAATTAAGAAAAAATAACTTCTCAGATACTGGAAACTTTGGTTTTAGGGATCCAGGGACACATTGATCTGGGTATCAGATATGACCCAAGCATTGGTATCTACAGTGTGGACGTGTATGTGGTGCTGGCTAGACCAGGTTTCGGCACCGCAGACAGGAAGTGCAGGACAAGCTATGTTGGGGCCAAAGACAGAATCAGCAAAGGGGAGGCCACGTGCTGGTTCCAGCAGAAGTATGATGGGATCATCCTTCCTGGCAAATAAATTCCTATTTCTATCCAAAAGGCCAATAAAGAAGTTTTCAGGGAAATGTAAAAAAAGAAAAAAAAAGTTACGTATACCTAAACATTGTACATTATGGTAATTATACCAATTTGGCTCCAAGCAAATCAAACATACAACACCAATATGATGATTCTGATAGTAAATTTTCTAAAAAATTAAAATTTTCTCACTTCCATATAAGTGCGACTAAGTTCTGTAATTCTGACCTAGCTCTCATTAGAACTGTCTCCAGCAGTGGGAGCTTATCTACCATGATCCTCTCATTTTAAATCATAAAAATGTTTCTGGATATCAGAATGTGCGTGTGTTTAGGCAAATTAACATAAGCAAGGGCAAAACCACTTGTCTTTCAGTAGAGAAAAAGAATTCTGCAGTTAGAAGGAACATGACTTTAAATCTTGATTTTGTCATTCTTGGGCCTGGCATTGATTCAGTGGTTTTAAAAAAATAAGCTGGGGGAATGAGGTTAGAAGGACATTAGTCAATGGTCTTCAAACCACACTCCTTAGAGCTGCCCAGCCTGCCAGGGGAGCTGGGGCCTGTTCCCTTCCCAGCCATTCATTCAGACAAGCTACTTCTAACTCTGTTTGGGGAATGTGGATTTCTCATGAGATTTTGCTTCAAAAAGGATTCTACAAGAAAGAAAGAACCTAATCCTTCCACCTGTGACTTGGCATGTCACTAGAAATACTCTCATTTTATACAGCACAGAACTTAGGCTGGAAAGGTAAAAGGCTCACCATCCTCAGGCCCAAAACTAAACCAGCTAAAGGCACAGCAGGGATCTGAACTCCATATTCCTCTTGCAGTCCTTCCCCCACATTCCAGGTGCCAAGGTCATGTCCATCTATGGCAGGACGTGACTTGCCCACATAGCCCTCCACATGCTCCAGACCGAGAATCTACACTGGGGTTTGCATTGGTTAATTTAAGTGTCAACTTGGCTTGGCTGTGGTGCCTAGGTTTTTTTTTTTTCAAACACCAGTGTGGATGTTGCTGTGAAGTATTTTTTGATGGGATTAACATTTTTTAATCAGTAGGTTTTGAGTAAAGCAGATCATCCTGCACAACGTCAGTAAGCCTCATCCAGTCAGTTGAAGGCCTGAAGACGGCCGCAGGAGGGTGACCGCAACATCATCCTTCTTGGCTCCCTGGATCTGCAGCTGCCAGCGTGACCTGCAGATTTCAGACCTGCCGGCCCCTACAATTGTGCGAGCCAGTTCCTCAATGTAAGAGAGAGGAGAAGGAGAGGTGTGGAGGGGGAGGATGAGACAGAGAAAGAGACACACACACATCTTACTGCTTCTGTTTCTCTAATACAGGGGTCCTCATCCTGTCAGACCGGGGGTGACTCTCTTCCTGTTATCTTCTGCCACCACTGATGGTCTTGCAAACCCTGTTGTCTACCTTCCCATCTCAACCTGAAAGCTCGCTTGGTTTTTTTTTTTTTTTTTTAATCCTCACCTAATTCCTCCTGTTTATTATTTTTCTTTCTTTTTTTTTTCTCTCTTTTAAAGATAGTCCGTGGTTCTCTGTCACCCAGGCTGGAGTGCAGTGGCACCATCATACCTCACTGCAGCCTTGAACTCCTGGTCTCAAGCAATCCTCCTGCCTCAGCCTCCCGAGTAGCTGAGACTACAGGCATGAGCCACCGTGCCCAGCACTTCCCATATTATTCTGAAGCAAATCCCAGAAGGATATATTAGTTCTTTCCTTTTCTTTCTTTCATCCATCCTCTCTCCCTCCCTCCCTTCCTTTCCTTTCCTTTCCCTTCCCCTCCCTCCCTCCCTCCCTCCCTTCCTTCTCTTTTTTTCCTCTTTTTTTCTCTCTTTCTTCTTTCTCATAATCACATTAAATGCAAATGGACTAAACACTCTAATTAAAAGGCAAAGATGAGGCCTTACAGGGTCTCGCTCTTGCTCAGGCTGGTTTGAACTCCTGACCTTGAGTGATCCTCCCACCTCGGCCTCCCAGAGTGCCAGGATTACAGGCGTGAGCCACTGTGCCCGGCCTCATCGCTTGGTTCTTTAAATGCTCCCTTTGCCTGATCAAAGGCTGGTCTACCAAGAAGTTGAAGCCTCAGGGCCTATTGCCTGGGTTCTTCCCAGGCTCTTTATCTAATTTTGTATTCTCTTTCTTTAAAGAATCCCCTTGAATTTTATGCGCTTCATGCCCCATAAGCCCTGGATCTCTGCACCTGAGCCCAGTGGATTGGTCTGGGCCTTACATCAACTGGCTGCACCACCAGGCACCTTCCCGCCCAAGGCCCAGCCTAATTCCTGGGCAGGCCGGGGCCACACTGCTGTCACTCTGCTGCACAGGGTGTATGACACTCCTTCAAATCTCAGCTCAAAAGAACTTTAGTTAACTACCCAAACTCCTTGAAGTAACTATAATAAACATGCTCCCTCAATGGTGTGGTACTAAACTGTCTAACAACTGGCTTTCCAGGAGGAAAAACGGACACATATAGGCACATTCACAACGTTATTATAAATGTAGTAAACATTGTACTAATATAAAGTCTAAACAGCACACAAGTTTTTAATATTAAAAAAATCAACTCTATAATATCCTTTATTGTAAATTCCCTGTATCCATTTGAGTCTCAGAGAATGTTTTTTGTTAATTTTGATGAAACTCTTACATGGGATGCCAGCCTACAGTTGCAATAATGAGTAACAAGTTCTGACACGAACGTTGGTTGATACGTTTGTTTGCATTGACGAGCAAAGGGAAAATGGAAGAAAGTGTCCTTCTAGTGAGAGTCCATTCAGGGCAACACTCAGTGGGTGCCCGCCAGGCCCCAGGCATGGTGCCACCGGGCCTTGGGGCTGGCGAGACGGGTAAGGCATGGGCCCGTCCTCACATCTCACACAAATAAGAAGGCTTAAAACTGCAATTATCCTGATAATAATCTAAGATTAAAATTAAATACTGCAATTTCAGGTAGGATATTTTAAATGCTTATCCAAGTTCAGTTCTACAATTTACATAATCAAAACTGATTATTATAGCTTTAATGTAATTTCGCATGTGGACTGGGGCTTTGTTCACATAAACAAGATTAAAGTATTTTTCTAAAACATCAGAACAAAAAATTAATTGAGTGTTTTAGGGCCTAAACAACCTCTTTATCTCTAAAATGGGAAAAAAATTTTAAACTATTATTTTTATTTATTTTTCAGTACAATAGAACATAAGACAATTTTTATTGTACGAATTATATTCTTAACTCTACACAAGGTAAAGTACAAAGATCTCTATTCAATGATATCATGCACAAAATAACAAAACCCTAACAATTGCTTATTATTATAAAGATGAGGGAAAGATTTACCAAGCTTCACTTTCTTCAAAAGAACATATTCATTTTATGCAAAATAGCACTTGCATTCTTGTAAAAGTCTTTAAACTACTATTTTTAAATCCTCAAAAGTTTAAATGTCCTGGGATAAATGAAACGCATATTCCAGTTTTGTCATATAGGCTTCTCAAGCAAGAAAGGATCTACAGTAGGGAAAAAAAGACATATGTTTTATAAACAGAACACTATTTAATGTGCTTTAGTTAAGACAGTAGTTTACAGTTTTAAACAAGGCTAATTCTAGATGAAAGTAGGTCAAGTTCAGAGGTTAACTTGGATTAACTGGGATCTGTGTTTCATGATTTTGTAGTTCTCAAAATAACAGATTAAGACATCAAATAATAGAAATTGCAAAGAAGGCTGATTATGCAAAACGCCCAGGGCTCAGAACCTAGAATGTGATTTTTCTCTGTTTGAAAACCATTGGCCTGGCCCGCGTCTCACTAATTCCTCACATTATCCTCAACTCCACCCCAAGCCACTTTGCGCCCTTGCTCTCTCCCTTTCAGGTGGTGATGCTTCGCCTTCACAGGCACTCCCCTGGCTGCAAGGTTTGCCTCTTACAGGTTGTTCTGCTTATTAATTACACAAACCTCAACAATGACCACAACGACACAAAGCAAAACCACAAGCCAGTTGTGGCTGAGAGAGGAGGCAGGGACTGGGGCGAGATGGCATGTCTCCAAGATGCCAGGGAAAAGAAGGAGCTGGCTGGCCCCAGAGGGCACCGCGGGCTGCTTCACTTTGTACTCCTCAGCAGATAGGAAATGAGAACTGACATGCCCCATCGCCAGGGAAAAAAGCTGTCTGCACCCGCCTCCCTCATGCTGCGGACAGACCACGCTCCTCCAAGGGAATTCCAACTAGGAGAGGGTCCTTGCACGTGTGCCTGAGCCTGTGTTGGTGTGGCAGTAGGTTACTGTGCCACCAAAAATCATTCCTCCTAATGTTACCGTGTTTCCTATCCATGTCACCTTCCATTTATACTTCAAATCTGAGGTTAATTATTACTGAACAGACATCTCAAACAGAGACAACAAATACTTCCCTTCCTGCAGCAAAACCTCATAATATGTTTGATAGTTCTGTTTGCAGTTTAAGCAGAGCCTAAATATCAGAAAAGTATCTTTGCCATATATGGCCAAGATTTATCTGACACCAACTGTACATGATATTTTAAAATCTCCTCTCAACTCATTTCTAAAACTAAGAAATTTTTCTCACTAACTTTATTCTTTTAAATACACAATACAAATCACAGGTATCTCAGTTACCATATGCATTGCATAAACTGGGAAAACCTTGAAAGAATTATTTTAATGACAATATTCAAAAATAGCCTTATGGTACAACATATTTGTAAGTGTCCAACTCATTTTTATTGGGTATTTCAAAATGTTCTAAAATTAGTATAGTACCAGCAAAGTAAGTGGTATGAAAAGTATCAATTATAAACCAACTGATTTGGTTTGAAGTGGAGATGAAGTAGGTAGAAAGTAAAGAAAAAAAATCCAAGGAAATCATTACTAATAAGTTTATTAGGCATTTTCAACAAGTGCTATACCTCCTTTATGCAAACCTTCTGGAAGGCTTCCTATAAGATTGTCTATAATGAAGCAATGATGGTATCAGATCATCCTATACATATCGTAACAACACAAAGATATAGCTTGTTTGCATATATATCTCATAAGGCAAAGTTTATACCATTAATAGAATACAGCGTTCAATTCTAGAAGATAAATACACCTAAATTACACTTAAATTGGTATTCATCAAATTGTTGTATTAAGGAAAATGAAAGTATTCTTGAATAATATTGGAGTATAAACAAGAATAAAAGCTACATTTTATTTGATAAGATTAGAAGAATAAAATTTATATTTTTAAAACATGACTGCCAACTTAAGAAAAAATGTTTTGAATTACGTAAATATAACTACAAAGACGAATATGTCACTAACTTCTATTGCTAACTTGCTTGTGCACAGATCTTCCATTTTCATCTTTAATAAGAGCTCACACTGAATACATGCTAGATTAGCTAACTTACCAAGTGCTTACTATGTACCAAGCACTGCGCTAAGTACTTTACATACATTTTCTCATTCAATCTTCAGAACAGTCCTAGGCAGCTGGAAACGTTATTTATTATCTTTGATTTATGGGTAGGGAAACCATGGCAAGAAAAGCTTAAGCAATCTGAGGTCACACAGATCAAAAGTGATGAAGCCAGGTCCATCTGAATCAGAAGCCTAAGATTTCATCAGTGGTACCGTTTAGCCCTTGGTTAGCTGGTTATTCTTTAATAAGTGTCATGCAAATACGCTATGGATTTATGTTCAGCCTTTGCTAGCTTACTTAAATCTACTGTAATACTGACTGCCCCCGGATTTGGTAGAAACTGAACTCTTCAAAAGAGATCACTTCCCACTAGGCAACAATCTAGTTTCATCAGCTGCTGAGCAATTCACCACACTGTCTTACAGTCCAGCTCAAATTCCAAACACATGTGATGAGGATTGACCTAACTCCTGACAAAATAACTTCCTAAATCAGGTGGCATAGCATGACTGCCACTCAATGCTATGGGTTGCACTGTAACCCCCCAAATTAATATGTTGAAAGCCTAAACCCCTCTACCCCAGAATGTGACTGTATTTGGAGACAGGGCCTTTCAAGAGGTGATTATAGTAAGATGAGGTCACATGGAAGGTCCCAACAGAGTATGACTGGTGACCCTATAAAAAAGGGAGAGTAGAACCCAGGCAAGATACAGAGGGGCAACCCTGTGAGGACACAGTGAGAAGGCAGCCATCGGTGAGCCAAGGAGAAAGGCTTCAGAAGAAACCAGACCTGTCATCACTTTGATCTTGGACTCCCAGTCTCCAGATCTGTGAGAAAAGTTCTGTTGTTTAAGCCACCCGGCCTGTGGTATTTTGTTACGGCAGTCACAGAAAACTAATACAGGCAGCAATTAAATCCACGCCCACCCCTTGCAGGAATATCCTGTTCCCGAGTCATGGCCTTTGATTGATGAAAATAAGGAAATGAATTGATTACCACTGGAGCAACGCAGCAAAGGGTTTCAAAGCACAGTTTCAAAAATGGAGAATAGGGCAGGACCCACCAAAGAGGGTGCCTGTGGATAAGGAGATTAGGAACTCCCTAGGAGAGAATGGGAAAGACATTTCAAAATGGTAAAAGTATGAAGGAGCTTCGTAAAATAAATAGGGTTAGGTAACTCTCCAGGTCACATATATCTGACAGGTCCCCCACTCCTGGCACAAATTCTAAAATCATTAGCACCACAGGGAAGCCCCTCCGCAACCCAGACCAGGCCCATGCTGCCCCTCACACCACACAGCCCTGTCCCATCCCACCAGCACCCAAAGTGGACCACTCCCCAATCTCGTACTTCCTTTACTCGGAGATTTTGCTTGTGCTGTTTCACGCACTCATTCACTCTACAAATATTTACAGCAAGGAGCTGAATATACAAAAGTTTATAAAATGGACAAGATCCCTGTGGAATTCGCAGTCTAGTTCCTTCAGCTCCCAATGCCCGGTCCATACTGAAGCTGTATTAGGGAAATCTTACCTATCCTTCACATTCCAGTGACTCTCAAAAGATCCTCCAAACCCCCGCTCAAAATGAACAGTTCCCTCCTCGACACTGCCACATAACTCTGTTTCTGTTTCCTTTTGGCACTCATGTCATGCCGAAATGTTATGGATGCTTGCTTACGTATGCACTCATGGATGTTATGGATGGACGGATTTGTGGATATATCTTTCTCCAGATTATAAATTCCATTAGGCCACCTTTGAATTCCCCCCGTAACACCTAACAGTGCTTTGCACATTCTTGGTGTTCAATTAATATTTTCTGAATGTAAATAACAATAGCAATTAATAATAATCAAGTAATATGCTAAGGTGCAATATTGAACAAAAATATGAAACTCACCAAATCTAAGCCTAAAAATCTCTAGGTTTACAGTCCCTTCCCTGCAAAATACCATTCCCCTCCCCTCTGCTCATGTTCACGCTTTTTAGCTGAATTGCAACGAGCAGTCCATCACGTCTGAGCTCTGCCCCAGGAAGTCATTTCTAGCAGGCCATTCGGAGAGTGTGGTGTGTAGTTGACACTGACTAAGTGTCAAAAGGCAGCCAGGTGCGGTCTCTGTGGTATATCCAAGGATAACGGCCAGAAGGTTGGACCTGTACCTGCTGCTCACTGGAACTTAAGATTGGTTTAGAGATTGATGCCTCCACCATAAAACCAGCTTGCTTTCCAGAAGGCATGCTGGCTTTCTCAGTTGTGTTTTTCTTCCTGTATGTGAACATATCAACAAACTAATTCTGCTAAAGAAGCAGAATTTGTCAAGCACATTCAGGGACATTGGCAGTACCCAATGCTGCCCTTACACAGGCTGGCAAAGGCTTCTCTCTTCATCAGACTTTGAGACACAGGTGTCTGTTGACTTTGCTCACATAGAAATCAAGCGCCATGGCTCACACCTTAATTAGAATCTGAACGACTGTCTTCAGAAGGTTAATGGCTGTGGTTTAAGTTTGATCTTTCCATTACCTCTAACAAGTCACAAATGGGAGAAGTTAGATTCATAGCCTTTCTAATCTCTAGCTACCAATACTTTGGATATCAATGAATAAGAGTTTACTAAAAGATCAAATACTATTTCCAAACATATCATTTTTTTATAATGCTTCTCCCCCCTTGATTAGTGTTGCACAAACTTTTAAAAATGTATTCCCACTCCAGGCAGGCCAGATTCATGACACACTTGCCGCCAACACACATACTCTTCAGGGGTCGGCCCCACCAACACCTACTCCCTGAAAATCTGCCTCCCAGCCACATCAGCTGCCTATTCCATGGACCACACGACAGGTCCCCATGCCATGCATTGTACTGACCACAGCCCGTGCAGACCAGCTACAGTAAGTTCTTGAGGGCACAGACTGAGTCCATTCTTTCTTTAAAAAAAAAAAAAAACTCTAGGACATATCCACTCCCTGACCCACACCTGTTTTTCACCAACAGAAAATCTTAGAAAGCAATGTTTTTAGGCAAAATTGCACAGTGATGAGGACCATGGGCTATGGGGTCAGTGCATGTGGTTTTCAAATATAATTTGCTAATTGTGTGACTTTGTGTAAGTTACTTAAGCTCTTGAAGCCTCATTGTCCTCATGCATAAAACAAGAATGGCAAAAAGAACCTCTTAGAGGGTTGTCATGAGGATTGAATGAAATAGCATGGTAAATCACTCTTCACAAATAATAATGATAAATACAAACTTTTCACAATTGTTATGATTTGGCTATTTCAAGGCTATTTCCTTATGTATCTGAAGAGATCACCAACAGCCATAGGGAGCTTTTCCTAATTTGCGCACATCATATTAAAAAAGTGACTCTAGGTGGAACTGGAAAATAATATTTTAGATTTCTAAACTCCATGGGAGAAGTGAGAGAGGCATTCAAGCAAGCAGAGCAGTCCCCTCCAGATGGGAAAAGGAAAACCAAACATATCCATAACTAATTAACATACGGTCGAATGAAGAAGAAGTCTAATTATCACAATTAATGAAATCAAAGCACAGTGAAAAGGTTTTCAGCATAAAGCTTCAGTTCACTCTTCTAGGAGCTCTTGCTTTTGCGATTTGCCTGCTTTCAAAAAAACACCATCACTTTTCTGCTTTCCCCACAAGTCATTATTAATATTATTTAGCACAAGGCATTCATAAACAGCAATGTTGTGGGGGGGGGGGTGTCAAAAATACCACACTTCGTATCAGAGAGCAGGTCTAATGTGGCTAAGCAGGTCAAGAGTGTGATTGCCATGATGTTTTCATAAGCCATCGGTAAGAGCAGAAGATTCAGTTCACCACTATTTTCAAGGGAAGTGTATCAATATAAGGAATCATACTGACAGAGAGAAATACACTGGCCCAAATTACTATGCCAAAAAGTGGCACAAAATCTCTGACTTAACATGAGACTGCAATAAAACTCAAAGTTGATGTCACCCACCTAAGCCCGCTCTCTACCACCTCTCTATAATGAAGTAGGTCTCAAAGGAGTAAATTACTTTGCATACCCTCTGGCTCAACTCTAATCTATAATGGATGCAATATGCATATCCTAAATTTTTTTCCTACTCTACAAGCCTAAGCAAGCCAGAATTGTGGAGGGTTTGTGTGATCCCAGATGGCAACTAATCCCATCCCTTCTTCAGATGCCTAAAATGACAGTGACTAGAGCGCCCGACCTTGGATGTAATTAACAACCTATCAAATCATCATCAGTTTCTTCTTTCACGTTTAGGTGGAGCTACTTTGCACCTCAACCTGATCCTGTAGGAAGGAAGCCTTAAGACTGGTTCTGTGATTTTGTTACGTAAAATATTTTCTCTTCATAAAGCTAATCTATAGCTTTATTACTTTTTGGCCATGGAAATATTGCTACTACTTAATACAGTACTATTTTTGTCAATCAAGAGCTTCCCCAAGGAGTGCTTCATACTATAAGAGCTTTCCATTCTGTGTTGATACATGGTTACTTTAAAGTGGCCGTATCTTTCCTGCATGATTGATGGCTAGCTTGGGAAGCGTTAGGTGCGCCATTTCTGCCAACTCAGCGGAGGTTAGCACCTGATTGAGATACTTTATCCAGAAACATACTTTCCTGTCCCCCCTTTTCTAATCCTTGCTTCAATGACCTTTTTTAAAAAAACCATCTATTTGACCTTTCAGTGAATGTTTAAACGTAAACCAAGGACTTGTTATAATAACAAATCTTACAGAGTTTTCCCATTTTGTCTTTGTCACACATTGAGCTGTCGTTTCTATGAAAAGCCAAAGATTTAAATTAAAATGAACGCTACTTCCCATTTCTTTTATAAGGGTTTTCGACTTGACATGGCATCTGGCAAGCAGCCCCTAACTACATATTGCACTAAAAGGTCTGGGGTGGGCTGGGGGCAGGAAGGGAGCAGATTACTGGGGGAGGAGGGAGGAAGAAGGAAGTAGCAGAGTGGAGGATGAAGGAGAAGAGTAAAATTCCAGAATCTGGGAGGAATTTCCTGAACTACACTAAGAAAAAAAAGCCTCTATTTGCTGTGAAAATAGTAAAATCAATAGGGATTCAAGTGAACTCCTTGTCTTTGAGTCAAACCCTCACAGTCTCTGACCCCTGGTTCAATAACAAAATGTCTGTACAAGCCAGACAACCAAACCTTAACCCATAACTATGTGGCTATCGCCTTTGAAGCAATGAGGGTCCCAACACCCCACTGCTATTGCTGCCTCTTGTACTTGTCCAGACAGAGACTGAAACTTGCAAAAAACTATTGGCAGGAAGCCAGTTATTATGATATCATGACAATGACTGTAGAAGTGGTTATACAACTGAAGGTAAATGTCAAATATTATTCATGAAAGAAAAGGAACATAATGTAAAAGAATGACATAATGGATCTGGAAGGAAGATGACTATAAATTCCTTATCTCACACTTAGGTTGCTTCAAAAGACATCATTTCATTTTTTACTCCATCTCAGCTATGTAAGAATGGTATAAGATTCGAAAATCTATTAACATTATACATCGCAACATTAGGCCCAGTTTAAAAATAACTTGATTATTTTTAAGTTGCCAAAAAGATATTTCATAGAACTAAATATTTATTCCCAATAAAATTTCTTCCAAAGTTAGGAAAAGGATGCTTTCTTAACATCATGAAGACTATAAAAACTTACAACCAGTGACAGAATAACCGCAAAATGCTTGTAGTATTTCCACTAAAATTTATAATATGACAAGAACACCTAATTATCATTATTATTTAACACTGCTATATAAATTCTAGACAATGCAATAACACCAGAACAAAAGAAATAAGAGCTATAATTCCTATAAAGTATGAGATAAAATTATTGCATGTATATAGCTATTTATAATATTAGAGCTTTACCTTGTATCATATACCAAAATATATTTCAGATGGATTAGAAAGTTAAATGTAAAAATGAAACCAAAAACATTAATAGGACATATAGGTAAATAATTGATTTTGGATCAGAGAAGGAATTTATAAGGACAAAGGCAATCACAAAGAGGAAAGGAAGGAAGGAAGGAAGGAAGGAAGGAAGGAAGGAAGGAAGGAAGGAAGGAAGGAAGGAAACCTAAAAAGCAAATGACAAACTGAACAAAATATTTTCAATGATTATGACAGGCAGAAAAGTTGTTGTTCTTGTTATTTAAAGAACTTTCTGTTGTTGTTACATGAATACATTTCATAATGCTTGTCGGGGCTTAAAGAACTTTTCTAAATTATGAAAAGACACGTCTCAAGAGAATAGCAAGGCCATGAACTAATAATTTAAGATAAAGTCTTCATATTGACAGTAACTTCACAATCATAAAGTTACCCAAATTACTATAAATTTCAGACATATTTTGAGTAATTACTATGAGTCAGGTATTATCTGAGGCCATTTATTAACTGCTTCACTGATTCCTCACAATAGCCTTAAGAAGTAATATTATATCCATTTTATAGATGAGGTGCTTCATGTTCAAAAGGACTAAATAACTTATCCAAATAAACAGTAAAGAAATAATTCACACTCAATTCTGAGTCTATATCCTCTACATTCCTCTATTTTGAAAGAAATTGGTAAAAAAAAATTACTAAGGTAGAATACATAAAATTTTTAAATTTCTGGACATCCAAGAAACCTATAAAATTCTAAGGTAAAACACATTCTTATGTGTGGGAAAAATCTTTGCAACCTGTCAGAAATAATGGCAATTTTCCTTAATATATAAAGAGTTCTTACAATACAACTGGAAGTGGTCTAAGACCAGTAGAAAAAAACAAGCAAGCACCACGAACAGGCAGTACATCATTATAACACAGAAAGCCACAAACATAAAACTATATAAACTGGTAATCTAAGAAATGTAATTCAAAGAATGATACAATGCCATTTCTCATACATGACATTTTCAAATAATAAAAAAATTATAGTAATCATTAATAACATGGGTAAGACTTCAACCCAATAAGGAAATGCTTAAATTAATTATGGTATTAATCTAAGACAAAATACATCTTAGCATTAAAATCAGTTTTCCCAGGTAGGTAGGGAGGATAGGGAATGTTGGTTAAAGGTTTTGAAGTTGCACTTAGACAGCATGATTTAGTTCTGGGAATCTACCATACAGCGTGGTGACTATAGTTAATAATAATAAATTGTATTCTTGAAAATTGCTAAGAGATTAAATCTTGAATGTTCTCATCACAAAAACATAAATATGTGAGGTGATGGATAAGTTAATTAGCTCGATTTAATCATTTCACCATATGTGTGTGTATATATATATCAAAACATCACATTGTACATTGTAAATATATATACTCTTTGTCAGTTATATCTTAATAAAGCTAGGGAAAACCATTTTTCAAATGATCTATGCTAACATAGGCATAGCATTGCCCTTATCCATATAGAGTATGATACCAGTTTTGTGCATCTGTATAAAATAGATATTATTACACATAGATGATTTTTAAAGAAGTATAGTACGCTAGAAATTGTAATATAGGCCATTTTAAATTACTTATCAATCTGCTTCACCGTTCTCCAAATTTTCTCAATTCAGTGTGTTTGCTTTTCAACAGAAACATATTTTTAAAATTTTGTTATAAACATGATTTGTTCTTTCTCATTAAGAATACTTTAAATCTGTAAAGTTCTTTTAGAATTTACACAGCAACCTCACAGGTATTATACCATTTAATTCATACAAAAACTCTGTGAGATAGATACTGTTACCACTTTAGAGAAGAAAAAACTTTTCAAACTAAAATGATCGCATTTCTTTGTATTTTGCAAGCACAAGGCAGAGGGAAAGTTTTGCCCCAGTTGTCAGTACTAAGGAGTCCTTAAAAACAAAACTTTTCATTATTGAACATGTCCTACCCTGCAATTTTAAACCATGTCAGAGATAAGACACTTTTCCCTGAAAAATGTTTTGTTAGCCTAAATTCTAATTACTGCAGCTACTGTTGAGCTTTAAGAGCCTGTATATAAGCTAAAATTAGCATCTTTCATTATTTGTCCTTTAATTAGCATTGTATTTTACACAGGAGTTAATTCAGAGGCTCCTAATCTGCAGACTTGTTTACAAGAGTCCTTTTCGAGAGCAAGTTTGTAAAGCTGCCATCTCCACCTCATGGTACTACATATTCCTGAGTTATACAGGCTATTTGAAAAAAAACATGATAGCACCATGATTTGTAAAAACGAACAAACAAAATTCGAGTTACTTCAATTCTTTCATTGTTATGTGACCACTTGGAGTTTTCACTGTGTTGAAAACTTAAAACGATGAAACAAGGCACGAACTGCAAGGTACACTTTAGTTTGGGAAGTGCAAATTCTATTTCATAGATGAAATATTTTTACTAAATTTGAATACTTTAAAATTAAAATGTATTCTTTCATTTAATTTTAATTGCTTTAAAACTAGAGAAGTAATCAAGAAAATAATAATTACTGTGTATTATTACATGACTTACTTAAAATAATTTTGCTATATAGAGGTGGGATGTTAAAAATTATATACTAAAGATATCAAATATGGTAGGTAGCCTTCTAGTCTTATTACGCAGTTACATACTATATTGCAGGGGGAGAAAATCTTAAAATTTGTCAAATCTGCTCATTATGATTTTGGCAAATGAACATTATATACCAATTGTTTTTCCTACCTCACTGACATGTTCCAAATGAAGTAGGTCTCATTTTATTTGTATTTATAACTTCGTGGAAATGTAACAGTAAGATTTTAGAGAGCATCAGACCATTTATTTCAATTAGAAGCAGTAATGTAATCTCTTTAAACTATTAGATGGCACTTAGTCTTTATGTAAGACAGATTGTATGCCTAATGCTTTTGGTGTGATCCCCTTTTAATAGTTATCGTATTGACTGGAAATGAGGATTCCTTTCCTCCTCCTCCCAAGGCCTCCCCGAGTCCAAGTCAGTGGTTGATCTGAAACAGCATTTTTTCATAAAATTTAGAAAATAACTAATAAAAACCTTTCAACTCAATACTACCAGTAGTCTTTATAAGCCTTTGCTATAGCCAAGGACTCGATGTTGTTTTCAGCTCTTCACAAACTATGACCCCAAGAAGCTATTTGCAATCATGGTTCCTGGGGTACCTTCCATCACCATGGACATTTTTCCAAACACCTCAGGATATCCCTCGTTTATTTCAAGCACCAACCCTGTGGAGTCCATGTCATCCGACTCACCTTACTTCAGGAAAATTCATTTCAGAACATATTTCTGGTGCAGCAGAATCGGGCACTTAAACATAATCTGAACAGAACTGCATTTTTGTCCATGTATATTTTTTATTTCTATCTTATTGTTCACTAGGTATGCCTTCGTTGACTACCTAGGAGCAAAGTTCATGAGGGCAGCCTTGATATTGCTACCTCTGCCTTTAGCATCGTTTTTTTTTTTTTTTCCACTCAAGAGTCTGCACGAAAGAAGGAGTACAACTCTGATTCCTTCAAGACTTGATACGGCAGTGCAGAGGGGAAAGCTTTCTAGGACATGAGAAATTGACTTTTGTGTTTTGAAGAGCCTTTGGGGAAAATTTCCATATTTATAAACACAAATACCTACTAAGAGCATATTTTTAAGGGTTTAAAAGTAGGAAAAACAGTATAAATATCATAACATCTAAAAACCAGTTTATAAGTCATATCAAAAAATAAAACCCTCATTATTCTATCAGATTCCATTTTCCATTTCACACTTGACTGAATGTCATTACTCTTAATTGCCTGATTTGATTCCAAATTACTTTAGGTGTTTACCCCAAACCAGGTCCACCTGGTAAGAATGAAGGCTTGCCACCACTAAAGACACCGCAAAGAGTGTTCTGCTGCGGGCATCAGAGCTTTGGAAATGTTTTGAATAATAGCAACACTGTAATCTTCCAAGTGACTGTTTTCAAGATTACAACCTAACTTCAAATATCCAAATTTTGAAATGTTTGTTTTTTAAAATCATTTCCATTATTGTATCCTCTGGCACATAAAAATGCCTGGGCTTTACTTGTATAACACTAAAAATCTACCACTGATTTATTACCAAACACCTCTATGGTTGGGAATGAGACCTGGGCCAGCAGGCTCTTCTGTCACAGCTGACATGTGACCACTATGATGGAGGCTGAGATGGCCAAGCCAAAGGAGCCAACATAGGTGAGTACTTACCATGAGCCAGGCTATTCATCTGGCAAATGCTTTTTTTCTCAACACCTGTTAGCAAAGATCTCCAAAAGCAGTTTGCTTTCAACTAGCAAGGCTAGCAGTACACCTTCACTGTCCTGCATTAGGGGCAATCAACTCTCCAGCACTAGGTCATAATTTATTCAGCAGCAGCCTTGATCACTTTTCCCTTCTACAAGACATCACTGTTTTCCACTACATTGATGACATTATGCTGCTTGAACCTAGTGATCAAGATGAAGCAACTACTCTAGACTTATTAGTGAGACACTTGTATGTTAGAAAGTGGGAAACAGTTCCAACAAAAATCAGGGGCCTTCTACTTCAGTGAAATTTTCAGGGGTCCAGTGGTTTAGCTCTTGCTTCTTTGCTTGCAGAGCTGGGACTTGAACTCTGCAATCTGGTTCTGAGCCTGTGCACTTAACCACTGCACTATCGTGCCAGCAGGAAGGAGTGCTGTGAATGCCCTGTACTATTCTTCCCTGGATGAATTCCACGGCTGCCACAACTCCTGGAAACCACACTTCTTAGTTTGGGAGATGGGTGCTGACTCAGCTCTCAGCACACTGCTATTGGGGGCAGGTATCAAGCATAGGAAGAGTAGGTGACTGCTTAGGACATGACTTGAGGAATGCCTACGATACCTACCAACACCTGATTTTTCACAACGAGCGATATATTTTGTTCACGGTGGCCAGCCTTCAAGCCCAGCCTGGACTTGCACGACCCTAAACAGCACCTCCTTAAATTCTGTGCCTTGGATGTCTCATTCACCTCACCCTAGGCTTCTTCTTACATGTTTTGCAGGAGTTGCATTTGTTCTGCAGGAGAACCATTCCTGGTTCTTTTTTGAGAACACTTAAGGAATAAACATTTTGATTTTAAATTTCATCATTAATTACCTTCCCTCAAGTTTTAACCAGAGTGGATCTTTTTAAAAAACAAATTTGAAATAAACACAAGTGCAACATTCTCCGACCCTTGACGTTTGTATAAATAACATTCCACTTTGAAAGGGTTGCAACTATTACTGTCAGGCACTGGGTTAGGCCCTCCACATAAAAGCAGGGACCATGTCTGTCTCATTCCCTGCATTCTCAATCCTGGGGCCTAGCACATGGCAGGTGCTCAGCATTTGTTAAACGAAAGGATAGTTGGTTGGGTGGATGAGAGACAGGCAGAAGGATGGATGGGCGGGTGGCTGAGGGTCCGCTTATATGGAAACCCCACAGGCAGTAACATGCAAGGAGCGTAAGCAAGCAGCAGCCCGGCCACCAGCCCAGTTCTCGTCTCCTCCCTCACCCTCTTCTTTCCACGTGTTCCAATCAGGGACTGAAAACAGAAGCCTAGAAGGATCCAGGCTGAGGATCCTTGAGGACACGATTGAGCTGGAGCAAACTGAAGTTTGCCAGCTTCCAATCTGTCCCTAGTAATGTCACGAAGGCAGGAATTCTTGAAAGGAGGACTATTTATTGTCACTTTAGCTTTTGCCAAGACCCAAGGCAAAACTCCAAAGGACACAAACACATCTTCGCCAACCTCTCTCTTTCCTTTCTAAATACTTCACCCTGGCCCCAGACACAGAAGCCTTCCTGGGACCTCTGCCTTTCCAAATTCCTTCATCTCAGGCCATCTCTCCAGAAGAACCACAAATAGCCTCAATACCATGAGAGTCTTGTTACTTAATTAAATTCACACTAAGGTGTGAATGAAGATTAACACTCCTGCAGCAACACTAAATACTATTATACTAACTCAAACAATTTTAATTGGTAGATGTAGCAAGGAGCAACTTTTCAGTGAAAAAGTCTAGAAGCCTCCCTAGCCTCCAGTATTGACAATAGGTCCTGCTTTTTTCTTTGGCAGGTCTACCAGAAAATAAAATACCTTTGCAGCCCATACCCTTCACCCCTGCCACAACCCCACAAGCATTGTCAGACTTCATGGGACTCAACAAAACACCACACAAAACCCCTGACTTGCAGCACAAACAGATGAATGGTACCTTCTGCATGTGTATAGTCACGTGTAACCATACGCATTCCATTGTGTGATGCTTAGACGGAGGCAGAGTCATAACATCAGATCATAATAGCCACCGTTTGTATATCAACACAACGTTCTCCTTAAACCTCTAATTCCACCTCCTCCGTCACTGGTACCACCTGGTCTTTAGTGTGACCCCTGGGAATATCCTGATCCCACCCCCTTCACACTCTACCATGGGGCAAGTGCTGGCCCTTCCCTCCCAGCACTCTGGGCACTGTCCCCTCCCACCTCCTAGGGGGCCTTGATGTCTTGGCTCGTCTCTCCCCACCTCCCTTTCTCTAGCTCCAGCCAATAATACAGACACACTCCAGTTTCTCTCATCCTTCAACACAAATAAACGCACAAAAGCCTTCCACTGACCTGAAGTCTCCCCTCTTCCTCTAGCTGCAGCCTGAGTCCTATCTTCTTAAACTTCCTGTAAAAGTTGGGCATGCTCTCCATGCACCTGCTCTCACCGCTCCCCTCGCCCAAACCTGGTACGGCAAAGGTCCTGCCCGGCATGGCTGCCACCCCCACGGGTGTGACTCTGCTCTTGTCCCGCTCAGCCATTATCTGACCTCCCTTCTCCTTGAAACATCCCTGCCTCCAGTGGCTTCCAGAGCACCACTCCTCCCTCTCTGCTCACCCTTTTCACCTCCTCAGAACTTCTTCTTCCTCTGAGAGCAGGGTGTCTCCCAGGGTTCTCTCCTTAGTCCCTCCACTCTTCTCCCTCGATGGCTCAATCACACTCATGGCTAATTTCCATCGAATCCATACCTTTCACCCCAGGACCTCTCCCCTGCTCCACAGCCGTGCTTCTCATTGCCAGCCAGGCGGTGACATCTGGCAATTCCACAGGCATCTGACACTATATTTAAACCTGAAGGCAACAGTTTTATCCCCCAAACTTGCTGTTCTCCTGGGTCTCCTATCTCAGGTGACAGCATCGCAATCCTAAACCAGAGGTCTGCATGTCATCTCCATCTCTCTCCCCTCCCACCCTGTCATCCAAACAATCATCGAGTGCCGTCAACTCTATCTCCTTGCTCCTTTCCCAGTGTCATGCACAGTCCAGAGCATCAGCATCTCTTTCCCGACACTGCAACAACCTTCTAATTGTTTGTCCTGTCTCTGCTCAGGATCCATCAATAGCTCCCTTCTGCTCTTGAGCTATACTCCAAACTCTTTACCATGATTTCAAGGCCACTGAGAACCAGCCACTGCCCGTCTCTCCATCTCCTGCCACTTCCTCCAAGCACTCAGTGCTTCAACCAGACAGAATTCCTTTGCAGTCCTGTTGCACGCTAAACTTCCTTTTCTGGCTCTTGAACACACTGTTCTCTCTGCCTTGAACACTCTTCCCCTTAAGACTCTGCTCCTCTTCAGGCTAAATCCGCTCAACCTTCAGTTCTCAGATCTCGTGCCAGCTCTGGAAAGCGTGCCATGGTTCCAGTTTCCTGCAAACCAGGGTGCATGCATTCCATTTTATGTCTTCCCTGCTAGACTCTAAGCTCCCTGAGGGCAGAGCTTCTGCATCCTGCCAACCACAGTAACCTGGAGCCCTGCAGAAAGCATGGCATAGAGAATCTTGATAAGAAACTATATTATCCCCATTTCACAAAGGTGGAAACCCCAGCAGTTAGAGAAGCTACACACAGGGCAGAAGAGGGACTCTTCCAACGTCATCTGATTTCATGCTCTTTCCAAGCTCCTAGTTTTCCAAAGCTATAGACCTTTTTTGGAAAACAAAAGATAAACTCACTTTTGACTTACATTTTAACTCATTTATATCTCTAAACCAGACAACCTTAACTGTTATTGAAACAAATCCTATAATCCTTTCAGGTGATCCTTGGGAAAATGCCTCAACTACTTTCCTCTGTAAAAGACTCACTATTCCTGCCTTGATCACCTTTGGCATAAGCCACTTTTAAGCCATGTAATATCCTCCCCAAAGTATAAAAATCACAGGCATCAATCATGCAAATGACTGCAGAGGAGCCTGAAGCCTGCTCCACCCAGCAAAATTCCAAACGCACATAATGAATACTGCACATTCTGATTATGACAGAGCCAGGAATCTGGAGAAATCAGAGTGTGCGTCACAGTTTAAAGAAAAAGTCCTAGCACTGTTCATGAAGAAATGAGCTGCATCAGAAAACAAATTCTTACATAATTTAAAATCCAAAATTTAAGAGGCAATGTACATATAAGCAGCAAATTCAGAATGACCAACATGATCTGGTACTACGCACTTGTATGCTCAGTTTCGTGTACATTAATTGTATTTTCACTCCTGTTTCAGTGTGTGTTATTCTTTCTCACCATAAAGTTTGTAAGCTCCAGTTTCTTTGGTCCCCAGCTGGAGCACCAATGAAGGAGGTCATGAAAACACTTCTGTTCCCATTTTATTCTTCCATCAGTTCAAAGAGAATTAAATATGTATAAGCAAGTAAGCAGGATCATATCTTTATAATCAAATACTATCGTTATGGGATTTATATAAAAGTAAAGTTTACTGAAATAATTCTTCACGTGGAGAGTAAGCAGTATTGCAATCCAAGTTGATATTTTCTGATATAAATCGTACATATGCAAATGCACTACCGTAATCACTCATTGATCTAGGCAGGAGTACACAGTTCAAAGTTTACACTCAGATATTTCATGTCCTTAAAATCCTTTTCAGCTTCTATGTTTGATACTCAGGCTTGTATTTTTTGCTTTTTAAGAATCAGAAACAAAATCTCTCACTTCGTGCATACCCCTCTTACCTCCAGTGCAGTGTCCTGCCCTCCCAGCCCCTAACACAGCACTTCTCCTGAAGACCAAGGAAGCCCTAGTGAATTACCTTGCTCTCTGCATTCATTTCTGGCCAGGACTTGAACTGTGCCCTCACCATGTGCACAGGTACTCACATTCTCTCACCCTACGCCCACCTTACTTCCTGGGATGTTGATAACAAACATCTCACTGGCTTTGATCTCCTTCGACCTGCTGTGTCCAAGACCAAGTCTTTATACTGATGACCGAGCCCCTCCACACCAGACAGACCTGCGACTCTAATGCCTGGGAAGGTAGTGTTCTCCTTTCCTTTCCAGTTTTGGGCACGCATCAGTAGCACAGTCAGAGTGGGTAAGCAGCACATGAGTTTAATTTGAGGCAAACTGTCTTTCTCACCTGCCCTCTTTATATCCACCTTATGAAACAAATTTATATGCTCAAGCAGGTTATCCGAATTGCCTATCTTACCCGCAAGATGACAGATAGATAATAGTGAACCCCTTATTTCCATTGATGCTAGATATTATCATCTACTTCTTTACAAAGCTTTCCCTTGAACTTCCTCAAATCCAGGCATTATGACCTTAAGACTATAAAACGATACTACGAGGGCCCAAGACGCCCACACAACATTTAGATCATCCATATTTCTGGTTGGGGTATTGTTTTGTGTTTACTGCTAGCTGAGTAGCTTTGCCACCATTTTCTTCCTGGGCTTCTCTTAGTCTTGATTTTCAAACTGAGACGCTCATAGTCCTGTGTAGCTCCAGCCACCCTGAGGGTCACCTGTGTTGTGTACCTGTCTGTCACATCAGGACCCTCTACTCCACAGCTGCAGCAACCTATGTTGAACAGACTCAGAGCTAGAGGCAGAGCGCTGGTGGAAAGCAACACCTGCTGCTACTTAACTAATAAGCAAAGCCCACTCCAAGTTTCAGGACTTCCAGATCCTTCCCTGATGTTCCCTCTGCAGAGAAGTCCTACCTAGGTCACTTCCATGTGGTCTGTCCTCCTTCTCAGACTTTCTAGAAGTCACAGCTGTGCCTACTTCATTCTCATCTGGATTATTAATAAACCAAACTGGCGACAGCACAGCCTTCCGAAGCACACCGAGGTGGCCCTATTATTTCCAGTGTCCCTGGCACCTTATTACCTCCAGTATGCTTACGTTTGGGAACTTGTCTCAAGTGCACTGACCCGTGTTTTCTTAACTTTTTCCCCGAGAATGTCCGTGTCGATTAATGGTACAGGATTCACGGAATTGAGAGCGCGAGGGCATGATTTCCCACTCTTTAAAGAGAGTCCCCTTGCCAGTTTCTCAAAACTCAAAGAGGAAAAGAAAGAGAAAAAGAAGGTCAAAAAAAATGTAGATAGTAACCAATTTTCCGGTACTCTGCAGACCCAAACACTACTACAGAGGGCATTAGGAACTTCCCTTTGCTATCAGGAGAAGCACCGCGAGTTCAATTCCTAACAGGTGAGCACGGAGACTATGCAGAGGGCTGGTCCTAGTTTAGACTTAACGTGTCTGGGTGTGGGATCTTGTCTTGCCAACCACCAGGAAGAAAGACCTAATACAGAAGGAAAATAGAAAAGAGTCCCAGACACCTAAAGCATCCTGGCCTCTCCGTCGTCACCTGGAATGGGCTATCAAGCCTTGGCAGAAGTGGCTAAGCCGCGTCCCCTCCCGCCGCGCGCCCCCTTACCTTGCGGGAGTACGGGGGCTTGCTCAGGTGGATGCCGTCCCGGACGAGCTTATCCCTTATCATGATCTTCAGCTTCAGTTTGGGGTAGCTCACCAGCTCTCTGCTGCGGGGGGCGGTGGTCTGGCCGCGGGGGTCCCCACGGGTGCCCTGGGCTGGGACGCCGCACGGCTCCCCCCGGCGGCCAGAGGGGACGGCGTCCGCGGGCGGCCCGGGGGGCGCTGGCTGCGGCTCCAGCGTGAAGTAGAGGCCGGCGGCGGCGGCGTCCTGCTCCCGCAGCCGGCGCACGGCTTCTAGGATGCGGCGGCGGTGCGCGGGCGCCAGCACCCCGATGGCGTCCAGGTCCGGGTCCCCGATCTGCTTGCACACCTCCAGGTCATCGTAGCCGTTATCCACGAAGGACTCCGCGTACTGCGGGAGCTGCAGCGCTTTGAGCCACTCGTAAACTATGTTGGTGCACATGGTGGGACTGGGCACCCCGCCGGCGCACACCCTCCCGGCGCCCAAACGGCAGGGCCGGCACCAGTTCCTGGAACTTTTAATCCTGTCCTCGAAGGGGAAAGAGAAATCGCAGCAAAGTTTTCCTTTCAAAGGAAAGGCTCGGGCCGGAGACCGAGAGCCATCCAGAGCAGGCAGAGGAAAGGAGCAGCGAGCAAGCAGCCGCGGAGCTCGCAGGCACTGGCGGCTGGGCGAGCCGCTCCGCTCGGCTCCGCGCCGCCCCTGGATGCGCCGCCGCCGCGGGGAGGGGCGGGGAGGGGGCGGAGGCGGGCGGGGCCCGGGCACCCCCCTCGGACCGGCGCTGGGTCAGCGCCGCGCCGCGCCGCCCGGGAGTTTCCCCAGTCCGGACGGTCCCGGGGCCGCGCGCCGCATGTCGCTCTCCGGCCGCTGCCGCCGGCGTCTGCACACGCGCCCCTCGCTTGGGAGGCGACTCCTCCGCACAGACCCGCGGCCGCCCGGCGCGCCTCGCCTTCGCGAGTGCAGTCACTGTCGTCCTCCTAGTGGGAAGCCTCTAAGCTGCCGGGCCCACCGACTGGCCTGGATCGCTTCTCACATTTCTTTTAAAGCCTACTTCTCTAGCCCATGGAAGTCGCAGCTGCGCTCACTTCTTCCCGAGCCTGCCCGACTCCAGCCTGCGCGCCCAAGGGCACATCCCCGCCGCCCCGCCGCGCTGGGCGAGGCTGCGAGGTTAAGTGTCCCTTCTCCCTTCCCGATCCGCGTTGAATCCTCCTTCCTGGGAGCCCCGGCGCAGCCCAGAGCCCGGCGGTCTGGCTTCTTCCGTGGGCGCCCGCTCAGTGCCCGGAGCCGCGGCGCTTTGGCCCGGCGGGTGGGCGCGAGGTGGGGACTGCCCGCTTCCAGCTGGCGTGCGCGCGGCCCCTCCTTGCTGTAGCGGGGCTTGCTGGACGGCTGGAGAGGCCGCTACTCTGCTTGGCTCGCCCTTCCTAGGCTCCCGGATCTGCGAAAGTTTGGGATGGGTTGTACTTTCTCCTCGGTTAGCGCGTCCCGCTCGGTCTCCCACCCTGCTTCCCGCTCGGCCCCGAGCCCCAGTCTGCACTGTGCTTTCTCTCCGGGCTCCCCACCTTGTATTCTGCCCGCGCGCCCTGGGCGGCTGTGCCCCCGGGGACACTGCGAGGCGTTCAGTCCTGGAGCCCGGGAATCACAGCAGACCCTCTCTCCTTCCGCCTCGGAATCGCGTGGGAATCCATACAGCTGCAAGCAGCTCGCGTTAGAGGGGACGCTCGGACGTCTCCGCCCCTCGGCACTTTCTCTCTAGGGAGTAACAAAATCCACCGAGTTTCCCCATAGGACCAAACCTCCTGGGAATGGGGACCCGAGCGGCAGGTGGAACAGACAGAACGCCTCGACCACATTTCCCTGTGTCCGTCCTCATGGGAAGGAAAGGACCGTGGGGGGCGGGCATACTGTTTCCTCTTTTCTCTGAGGAGCGATTCAGCTTCGTACCCGGGCTGTTTCAGGACCTAACCTGACCCTTTTTCTGAAGGAGTCCTCGGAGGGGTGCCAGCCTCTTACCTGACCTTGGTAGGTGGAGAGGCAGTGATTTCAGAGTCCTTTCCCAACCTGCTGCGCGTTAGGCCTTTGGACGGGGAGGTAAGGGGCGTCTTTCCCTAAATTAAAAGAAGTCAACCCCCTCTTGGGACCCGAACCCCTTAAAAAATTGATAGGTTTGGGCCTCTTGCCCAGGATAACCCCCGACGTAGACGCACACAAAATGTTCCCTCTAGTTGCAGGGGGATTCTGGTTTTCCCAAGACCTGGGACTCAGGAATCGCGAATTAAGAACAGCTGCTAAAAACGACCGTATGCTTGGGGAGGAAGGGAAGAGGCGTCTGCGAAGACCTGTGGGGCTGTGTGTGCTCCAGCGCTGGGTCACCCAGGCCGCCCTTTCCGGAGCCTGAGTGCGGGTCGCAGACCCTGGTAGGTGGCGACGCGCCGGGGCGCTGGGACGCTGGAAGCGCCCAACCCACCCGGCCCCGCCCTGCGCAGTGTCATGCCGTCGCCGCCTCTACCTCGCCAAAGCAGAGTCGCAGTGCCCCCTTGCGTCCGCGCGGGCGTTGTCCACGTCCCCAAACTATTCAGAGGAAGGAAGTGAGCTTCATGGCGTTGCCTTAGTTCCACACCCTCTTTTAAAGTACAAATGTTTACATCACGTTCATCTTTATATCCCAACACTCACTCTCTCATAAGGACCTTGGATGTTTAAAGGGAAAATATTCCAGCAGTTTGAATGATGCTGCTGAGAAGCAGAAGTTATCAGCAAATATTCATTGGGAAATTACTCTATGCCAGGCCTCTATACATATATCTGTACATATATTGTAAGTAGTAGGAGTATCCAGTATCCTGCAGGAGAAGAAATTGAGGCATCGAAACTAATTTGCCCAAGATGACACTGTTCACGATGAAGCCCGCGGTTATAACGCTGGGAGTAAATCCAGCACCACCCTTCCCACTGCTAACCAACGAACCTCGCAGGCTCCAGCTCGTGCTGTGTAACACGCAGGAAAAATTGGGGCTGGTTGTAAGAGATGAATCCTTTTCTTTAAGACTTGAAAACTTCAGACTTTTATTGTCGTGGTTTTCTTCTTTCCCAAATTGTGTGAAAAGTCCAACAGCACTACTTAGTAGTTCTGTGCGTCCTTCTATACAGCCTTTTCCCCTCTGGGAACTTAAAGGCATTCATGTTGTCTCATTAATCCTCAGCGAAGGCCGTGAGTATTTTGATTTCCATTTTATAATTAGGGCAGCTGGTTTTGGGGAAGATGATGACTTGCCCAGGGTCATACAGTAAATCAGGACAGAGACAAGAACACACCTGCCTTGTCAAAGTGCCTCCCTGACTGGCAGCAGTGATTCTCCTTTATTTATGTGCAAAGCGCTATCCATTTAGAAAATAAAGCATCCTGGTGCTCTCTTTGGAAGGGAAGCCTTTTATAAATTAATCATTTGTTAATCACTCAAATACTACATAAAACCTACTCAATTTTGACTTCTAGAAAAAACCTACTATCTGGAGACTTCACTAGTCTGAGCTAAGGAGACTTTTTTCCCCCTGGTTTCCCTTCTCTTGTATGCTTCTCCTACACTTGCTCAATTCTTCTTTGCGTAAACCCTTGAGGTTTGTATCTTTCTACTCTTTGCCTTAGCATACGGAACCTCTTTATAGATTTCATTCTAGAGGCTACTGCTTGTAATCTCAAATGCAGGAGTTCTGCAGCCTAAATGTGTCTACCTCCTATAGAGGCCCTTGGCTATGGTCCAAAGTAAAACTGGCGAGAACAATGATTGGCTAATTTTATGATTTGGAACTTTGCCCTTTTAGAGCTAGAAAAAAAGACCCTGTGAGATCATCTCCAACATTCAAACATATGGAAGAAGTCCAGGCTCAGAAAGGTCTAGTTTCTTACCTAAGGTCACGCAGCTAGTTTGTGATGGAACTGGGACAAGAACCCAGATCTATGGCCTCGGATTGCTCTTTGCAATACTGCATTACCTCAGTTTTGCTGTAAGCACCTGACTACTGTCAGAATCATTCATTTACTCATCAAATGTTTATTAAGTAGGCACTTCAGTACCAGGCACTAAAGCAAAAAGAGAAGGGTTTTTCTTCATTAATTGGAACTGGAGAGATTTCAGCATTTTAAATATGTAGAGAATAAACAGTTTTTTATATGATAGTTCATGAATTGTGAAGATTACAAAGGTACAAAAGGAATGATTTCTTCTATCTTTAGCATTAGTGAAATTCTGTGAATCATAACATTAGCCAAAATTTGAAACTGAACTATATTTGACACTCAGAGAAAAACGTACTTAAAAAACAGTGTTATTATGCTCCTAGTCACAGCCTTAGACCACTACATTAATTTATTCAGCATACATTGTCAAATACCTACAATTCTGTAAGTTAATTTTGAGTGGTTTTGCTTTACTAGAGTTTTTTTCCTTATATAAAAAATTTTGAAAATGTTTATCATGCTGATTATTATTTAATGTATTTGGGGCCAGACTTTGTTTTGCCCCAGTGAAAACCATTGCCCCTTGCCTAATGAAAATCCATAAGAAAATAGGTTATGCACAAAGTTTCTTTCTAGGCAGCATTTTAGAACTCTTTTGCAATGGTAATCACTATGGCAAAATGCCTGTTGATACTCTGTGTCATTAATTAATGATAATTATATTCAGGTTTTAAATCCTAAATATCAAAAAACAGCTTTTCTGCTTTGCTCAGTAACTCAATTTAAGGATCTAGAGTGAAAAATAATTTGTTATGAGATTTTCTTGGTGCCACATTAGGTTTCATACAATTTTATTTAGAAGATAAATCTTCACACCTAGCATGTGTAAAAATTAAATTCCATTAACATCTATTAAATGTCAGTCCCCAGGGTGTCTAGCCTTGTAAAAGTCAAAGATATATAATATTAATCTTAAAATGCAAAATATGTCTTGCCTCTGCTTCAACTATGAGCTAAAATGCATCTAGAAGTAATGGATGCCATGGGGAGAAATGAGAATAATGGGCTTGAGTGATGTAACAGGCAATCTTTCTCCAGTGGCTGGGAGTGAGGCGTTGGGTTGGCAACTTAATTGAGGGCAGGCCGGGTGGGGGTGTCTGTTAATATGTCTGAGCTGTATACATTAGACTTGTGTGTGACAACACACACATGAAAGAAGGAAAGACAAGGAACAGTAGGGAGTAGCAGCAGGATTCCATTAGATTATTCATTGCTGTTGTAACAGGCCTTTCTTTCTTTAAAGAAGGAACAATGGGGAAAAAAATGCATGTTCAAGAAGTCATAGACTTAGAGGTCACTAAGAGAAAGACAGCCAAGCTAGAGACTATATTAGTGATAGAAAAATAAAATTAAATCCATTTGAAAGACTTCTTATTCTCTCATTGCTGGTACTCTCTCCAAAATTTTATGTTTTAAAATGCAGTCGAGAAGGAAAGGATGAATCCAGGGTCTCCGGAGGCAAAAATGATAGATGCAGTGTTTTGTTAGACATGACCGGCAGCTCTTGGGAGTAACTTCTTCTTTGTCATCCTAGGTCAGCAAGTTAGCTTAGCACCTAACATTAGCTTATATAACCTTATTATATTGATGAATGCTATTTCAGACAAGTGCAAGTTATTTAAATAAGCACAACAAGGAAATCAATTTATGACCAGTTGTCCAAATTCAGTAAACAACAGTTGTTCCCATCTGATGTTCTGTTTCCATTCAGAAGTTAGGACAGTGATGGCATGGGGTCTACTTCCTCAGACCTACTTGGCTTCTGATGACTGAGAGGTCATTGGTCTCTCTAGGGAAAGTAATTTTATGTATTTGTTTTAAAATCTTTAGTCCTTATCTGGTTTAAACTTGCTATTGAAATACATACTTTCTTACTCTTGACTCCTTAACTGATAAGAAACCTGCACGTCATTAGAGCTTTTATGGACACCTGAGATCTTGCCCCTTTTCCAGCTTTGAAACAGGCAGGATGGAGTGCATCCCAGTTTTGAAACTATCCCTGACCTTGGAGGCCACTTTTTACATATGTTTGAAACATTAGACCCCATTTATAGACATATAAAGACAAGACCTGGGTGGCGCATTGGATCCTTACATCAGCAAAGCCCAGTTCCTAGAAGTATGGTTGGTAAATCCAGAAATCGGACATGTTTTGAATATATCTTCAAAACTTTTGAGCTTAACGCTTTGACCAAAGCCAAATTTCACACTCTTCCTTGGGGTCATTCAGCTGTCTTGTGTGAGTGAGCCCAGATGCCCACAGCTTGGACCAGGGCCGTGGTCTCCGCAGCATGCTCTCAGCCAGCATGCCATGGCCTCAGAGAACTTTCTGTGGTCACAAGCAAGGAGAGAGGGTTTTCAGGGAGCTTCCTAGAAAAATAATATAGATGGCATATTCTTTATACTTTAGAACAGGAACTCCACATGTATCAGAAATTTAAAACTAAGATGAAATGGTATACTTAATTAAAAGAAAACATGGGTTCCTCTATAATCTGGGATTGGGGAAAACTTTCCTAATTCTGAAGGCAACAGTGGTTAAAAACAAATGTGATACTTTTTATCACATAAATCTGATAAACCTTTACATGGAACAAAAAACTCTATTAGGAAAATAAAAAGACAAATGATACCTTGACCTTGTGGGAAAAAAGTTTAGAACGCATAGAGCAATCAAAGTGTGATATAGCTAATACCGAGAAAGTACCTAAAAATAAAGAAGGAAAAAGCCAACAGGTCTATGGAAAAATGAGTTCCCAGGGGGAAAAAAAATACAAATGGATCATCCTTTGAAATAATTCTCTACTTCCCTCAAAGTAAGAAAAATGCACATTCAAACTAATAATATTAATGTACTGAGAGACCGTCTCTTCCCCATCAGAAAAGCAAAAATCCTTAAGTTGAGCAACAAACTCTGTTGGCAAGGCTGAAAAGAAACAAGAATTCTCATCGACTGAGGGTAAAAATAAAAGACAAAATGGTACAACCTCTTCGTTGGTCAGACTTAGGAAAGTAGAGTTCACATTATTTAATTTAACAGAAACAGAATTTTTAACCAGGTATCCAAAAGTCTAAAAGGCAAAGTAAACCTTGAGGTATCCCTCATGTAGTAACCTCAGGAAGTAGCTGTTATCCTTAAAGATTGGGGGGACAGAGGAAGAAGGTTGGGATTGTAAGAATTAGAAACTTGGAGGAGGAGCCCTGCTGAGCTGGGAGAACCCAAAATTCTGAGAAGGCAGTGCTGCCTGGGTGGTTAGCAGAAAGCCTCCCATCAGACCTCCAGGAAGGGACACTAGCTTGCCCTACAGGAACCTCAGGAGGACCCTGCAGAGCAAAGACTCAGACTTCTGAGGAGGACCTGCTGACTGGCTGGTGTGGATACCTCAGAGGGAGTTCTACAAGTGCGGAAAACTGGAAACTGTAACCTACTCCTACTTAGAAAACTGTGGCCGGCTGGCGTGATGCTGGCAGGAGGAGGAAACAAAGCAGAAAGCAACGTCCCTGGATCCTTCTTTTTCTGGCCCTTCCGTCTGCTTCTTGCATGCTTTTGGCAAAATTCAACAGGGTAAAGCAGAAATGCATGCACAGTCCTAGCATGAGCCGCTCAAAGTGGAGGGTAAAATAGTAAATATAGAAAGAAGAAAAAATAACTGAATACAGCACAATGCCTATGGGGGGAGATTTGGCAATATCCAACAAATTCCAAGTGCATTTTTCCTTGCACTTGTACAATCCCATGTCTAGAACTCTATCCCAAAGAAAACTAGCAACAATTTAAAAGATAAAAGTATGCACAAGACTATTCATCATAGCACTCTTTGTAATAACTAAATTTTGGAGCCAACACACATGTCCATCAATCAGGGACTGATGGAGTAAGCTATGGTACATCAATACAACAAAGGACTTGACAACTGTTAAAAGGACTGAAGACTATTTCTGTACACTAGAATGAAGTAATCTCCAGGATATATCACTACAGTTGGCCCTTGAACAACATGAGCTTGAACTGCATGGATCTACTTATACATGATTTTCTTCTACCTCTGCCACCCATGAGACAGCAAGACCAACCCTCCTTTTGCTCCTCCTCTGCCTATCAGCTTGAAGATGACAAGGATAAAGACCTTTATGATGATCCACTTCTACTCAATGAACAGTAAATATATATTCCTTATGCTTTTCTTAATAATATATCCTTTTTTCTAGCTTATTTATTCTAACAATATAGTATATGTTACATATAACATATAAAAATGTGTTAACCAACTGTTTATGTCATTAGTAAGGCTTCTGTTGAACAATGCTATTGGTAGTTAAATTTCTGAAGAGTCAAAAGGTATACTCAGATTTTTGACTGCATGGGGGTTGGCACCCCTAACTCCCATGTTGTTCCAGGGTCAACTGTATTTGTAGGGGGGGAAAGCAAGGTGGTGAAAAGTGCATATTCATATGCTGTGCTTTATATAAAATGGAGGAGGTATGAATATATATATGTCAATATTAATATAAAAATGGAAGGATAAACATACAATTTGAGAAATGATTACCTAAAGAAAGATGGATGGACTAGACTAGAGGGGATGAGGATAGGACCTACACATCTTTGAATATATTTTGTTTTGTACATTTGACTGTGGAACCATGAAAACATTTTACACAATGAAATTTAAAAAAGCAAACTCCCCAAATTAGGAGTAAAATACAACAAATGAACCTGCTTGTCTTACAGTGGCTTAACTACACTGAGAGGAGCTATTGTGAGAAACTTAAAAAAAAAATAATTTGACCATACATGCCTGATGGAATTACCTTATGGAAGAAAGAACAGCAATGAATCATAAACTGTTTTCAGTAATGAGACTGTGGGTCGTAGCATTGGAATTACTATACTGCAATTGTCATGTGTATAATATGGTATAAATAAAATGAATAATTGTTGGTGTTGTTGAGATCCAAGATTTTTGGCATAATTGAAAGGAGATACAGTTGTAAGATCAATGGGTTTAAATTAAAAAGTCTATAATCTTAAATTTTAATTTGAAATATCAGTATGAAATCATGATGTATTTTTATCTTTTTAAAGAAAATCCATAATTTCTAGCTCTGTCTATGAAAAGATTTAGAAACAATGATTGACCCAATAATAAAGCCATCTCTAGCACCCAAATTGTGTTCTCTAAAACCATTTCCCACTAAAAGGAACTAGGTAGGGTTCCTTGAAAAAAAATGCCTGATTCTAGGTTTGGAATCCTGTTTGTAGACAACAGCAGAAAATGAAAAAGATGAGCCTGGAAAGTTTTTTCATATCACAAAGCAAGAAATCTATGAAAGACAGCCAGGGCCGTGCCAAAAGGACTCGGCAGACAACCTGAATGAGTTCCCATCAGGCAAAAGTGGAATAATTTGAGCATTACCAATAAGGGTAGTAATCGAAGTGGGTTGAAACCCATCAAATATGTTTAAATTCAAAAGTTCATGTAATGTTTTAATCAAACTTTTAGAGAACATTAGAGAACTACTTCATTATTATGAATACTGTTACCTAAAGGGAATGTCTCAAATACTTTTTCTGTTTTTCTTATATGATCTGACCACAGGACACAAAATCATTGATGAGGAGTTTCTTTATAAACATATTCCATCTAAGTAAATTGCAATATCACTGATGCAACTCCTAGAAATGAATGGTTCTAAGCCAGCAGATTTCTAAGTATGGACTGCGGAAGACCCCTAAGACTCTTCCAGGGAGATCACAAGCTCAATATTGTTTGCATGGCAATGCTAAGACATTACTGACTTTTTTCACTGTGTTAACATTGACAATGATGATACAAAAGCAATGGTGGGGACAAAAGAGCTGGTGCCCCAGAACAAATCAAGGCAGTGGCACCAACCATGCTCTAGCAGCTATTATATTCTTTACCACCATGCGCTGCAGGAGAAAAAAGACGGGTTCATTTAAGAATTTCCTTCATGGAGCAGTAAAAATTATTAATTGTATTAAATTTTGACCTTGGAGTACTTTAACACAATATTCCATGTAATAAGATGGGGCACACATATAAGGCACTTGGGCTGTGTTGTGGCCCGAGATGGCCACCTCTTCAAAAACCACTTGTGTGATGTTTGACTTGCCAAATGAATTATCCACTTTTTTCAGGAAAAATCATTTTCCCTTTAAGAAATGACTGGCAGAAATGATATAGTTACACAGATTTGGGTATTTGGCAGATATTTTCTTGAAAATGAGTGAAATAAATATGACACTTCAAGTAAGCAACTAACAGTATTTCTTGCTAATGGTAAGATTCAAGGTTTCAAATAAAAATTTGAGTTTTTGAAAACTTGAATTTGTTACCATGAGTTTGGCAGCTTCCTAATACTTACAGGCTTTTCTAATAACATCAGTGGTTATTAATAAATGTGGGTTTTTTGATATTGAATAATGAAATAGGTCCTCCTTTGTAAGGTCACACTATCAGTTACTCAGTATTTTCCAAATGATGTCACAAAATCATACATGGGTAAGAAATCCATTAAAAGAGGAAGACAAACCAACAGATTTTTAATGTAACAGGATGGAAAGTTAATATTGCCATGGTTTCAGGCTTCACACTGCAACTAACCTTTAATAAACTACCATTTGTTGAGTCTTGGTAAAGAAGACTATCTATAATTATCTGAAAAGGGTGTTAATTAAAATAATCCTTCCACTTCCAATTATACATTTTTGTGAGGCTGAATTTCCTCAGATACTTCAACTAAAGCAACATATTGCAACAGATTGAAAGAGACACAGAAAGGAGAATCTGGCTGTCTTCTATTAAGCCAGACAGTAAAGAGATTTGTAAAAATGTAAAACACTGTTTCCCTTCTTACAAATTTTTTACTTTGGAAAATAGAGTTATTTCTAATTAAAAAAAATATGTTATTTATGTTGACTTGTAAGGGCTTGGTGTTATTCTAAACAAATAATATTTTAAAGTTTTCTCACTTTTAATTCTTCATATAATAAATGTCCACAGATAAAATCCACATAAACAAAACTCTGCAGGACACTTAGTAACATTTAAGAATATAATACACTCATAAAACAAAAAGGTTGATAGTTACCGATCTAAGTACTATTATCAATGGCTGTCAGCATCACAAAAATAGAGAAATTTAGACATTATTTCTAGTGGAAGTAGACAACACCACCTGTGAGTAGTCTTGCCAAAACTATGTTGAGCCTGAATCTGATCAAAGCTCTATATCTAACTACCAATTTATAGGAAATATAATAATAACCATATAAGAGATGCAATCAGCAAAATATAGACTAAGGGAACTGCAGACAAAAACGACGTGGTTTCTTCAACAAAAATGGGCAGCAGAGCAGAAGAAATTAGAGAGAGAGAAACACACACTTCCACAAGAAACACAATAAACATAATAAAATAATAAACATAATAAAAGGCAGATCAGCCAATTTTAAAATGAGGAACTTTTCCGGAACCTGATTCACACAAACATTGTTAAAAATTGCTATTAGAAAATGAAAAAATGTGAACACTGACTAGAAATTTGTCAATATTTAAGAAATTATTGTTAATTATTAGCTGTGATATGGTGTTATAGTGCTGTGCATTTTCTTTTTTTAAATGTAGAGTTTTTTTATATTATACATTAAAGATGACATTTTTAGCCGTGAAATTAAATAATGCCTATGACAGAAAAGGAGGGAGTTTGGGTGCGGGCGTGGGGAGGAAGCACGGGTTCTCCTCCAGACACAGAGCCTCACGTGGCATTGTCCAGGTGAGTCTGCAGCTAGGGGAGACAGGTAGCAGAGACACAAGCTTGGGCCATTTCACCATGTAGTTGGCATTTAAAGTCATAGGACAAAATGATGAGATTGAAC
Source organism: Lepilemur ruficaudatus (assembly GCA_963574885.1). Taxonomy (NCBI): domain Eukaryota; kingdom Metazoa; phylum Chordata; class Mammalia; order Primates; family Lepilemuridae; genus Lepilemur; species Lepilemur ruficaudatus. The sequence continues at coordinate 24,875 of CAUYRT010070226.1, read as the reverse complement.
AAGGTCAAGACTAAAGCTTGGGGCTCTCCAACATACAGATTCAGGAAGGGACTCTGAGGAACCACAGGAGGGAAGGAAAAAGAGCAGCCAGTGAGGACGGGACCTGGGATCTGGGAATCCAGCTGTTTCAACAAGACAATGGCCAGCTGTGCCCAATGCTGCTGCGGGGTCTAGAGAGATGATGGCTGAAACTGACTTTTGACTGGGCACCACACAGGTCAGTTTCTGGCTACGTCCGGAGCAGTCCCAGCTGAAGCAGGCCCAAGAGAGACTGAGGAGAGGATGTGGAGATGGCAATGGGCCATTGCTTCAAGGAGTCATGAGTAAGGGACCCGAGAAGTGGGGCGAGGGCTGGAGAGGGGTGTGTGGTAAAGGAAGGCTCCCTTTAATGGAAGGAGAAATCATTGCAAGTGGATCTGTGGAAGGCAATGATCCAGGAGAGAGGGGAAGGCAGATGGTGCAGGAAGGACATCTTCAGGAGGTGGGAGGGGATGGAACCCAGTGCATGAGCGAAGTGCTTGGCCTTGCGTAGGAGCCCAGAGGGTCCATCCTGTGTGTAACATCTGGGAAGGTGGAGTCTGTGGGCACAGGTGCAGCTGAGTGAGCAGATTTGGTGATGGGAGGATGAGAAAGTTCTATTCTGATTGACAGTCCAAAGGCAAGGTGACCTGCATGGAGAAGAGGAGGACGAGGGTGCTGGGAGATGGTGCAGAAACAGTCATCTTGGAGAGTGGGACAGTAAACAGGCTAGCAAATGGGGCAGAGATGCCAGGAATCTGAGGGTCATGCTTGAGATTTATGGTCATAAACTTGAAAGAGACCAGTCAGAAGGATTGCATGTTTTCCTTCAGTTGATCAAGATGCTCCAGGCCCGGTGCAGAGCCAGTGGAGGGTTCACAGTTACCAAACCTTGACTCAGAACAAAGCACAGAGTGAAATGCAAGAGACGATGCACATATAGGAAATGAAAAATCAAACAATCACACAAACCAACAGTCTTTTCTGTTATCCAACATAGAGCAATGAATTACTTAGTTAATATTCTGACTAATAAAAACTTCATAGTATAGGATCATAACTTTTTAAAGAATTAGCATGATAAAGAACCTACTGGAACCATCTTGGCAACCTTCTTGATGGTTATGAAGACCAGTGATACCTGAAGGTTCTGAACACCATTGACTGCACCAGCCTTGAAGGTAGAGAGATGAGGACAGATTGGCTACACCCACAGAATTCCAGAGAACCCAACTTACATTCTAATCAAAATCACCTTAATGTAACCTGCCACCTTGAAAATACTATAGGAAAGGAAATCACAGGACTGAAAAATCTTTTTTCCAGGGCCTGACATCAGTGATATAGATGGGCAAAGACAATTTACAAGTCACTGGCTGTGGGCACAGAGAGACATAAATTTCAGGTACAAAAGAAATAACAGAAATGAGCACAAAATCTATATGAAAGGAAGAATTTCTTCTTTAAGTTCTATTGCATTAATTTTATTCTATTCCTGGAAATAATGGAAAATGACTTAAGGCCATTTTTTTTCTTTTCAGAAAATTCTGAAAGATTATGCTTTTGATTGCTAAAAGGAAGGTAGGAATAACTTATAAAAATCACCATGAAAGATTTATAAAATATAAAAGCTATGAAGTAGACTTTTTCTGAAGAGCTAGAAATTTAAGATCTTTGAAAAAAAACTAAGTTCTCCAACAAGTTCTATGAGATTAATGCAGAAAAAATTTATATTTTTTTGACAAAAACCTTAAGGTGTGCATGAAAATGGAAATTCAACAAGGAAGATATCCAATGACAAATAAGACTACAAGGATAAATTATGTAATCTTGCAGGAACTTATGTTCACATATCTTCTAGGTCCTTGTGGAATTTCTAGGTAAGGGTAGGTTTCTTTGGAGCAAATGATATTGATGTTAGTGTGTGCTGGGAAGATACAGGATTATCCCTTTCTTTAAAGTGCGCATAGCTCATTTAATAAATTACAAACAGCTCCTACACTCTCAAAGGAACTCTTATACAATATGAGGAGCTAAGGGAATTAGCTAATGGTTTGATTTTTTTTTTAAGCCTTGCACAGTACAACCTATAACCAAAATATTTTAACATGACTTCTTTCAGTAAAATTCCATTTTTCTCCTGAAACTATTAATATTACACTCTGAATTTCTTCTTTATATAGGTATTTCAAGTCTTCTTCTATCAAGTTAGGACCAAAAAATGTACAAAATTGTTTCCATAGAAACAAGAAAAACAAATGTTATGTACATTTCTTAAAATCAATACAAACTAATAAGCTCTATCAAAGACATCAGTGAAATATAAATTTTCAGATTCAACAGCCTCTTCCTGGTCTCATCTGACCCTCCTGCCTTGCCGTATAGGACACTGTTCTCTTCTGTCATCCATCCTCCCTGGGCCTTGGTGACACCCCACTGATTTCCCTCTTGCAGGTAAACCTTTCTGAGCCTCTCCTCTGGCCCCACTTTAGTAGAGGACCATCCTTTGCTTACTGAGAAACAAACCTGTTTTCCATCATTCTCTCAATATGCTTCTTCCTCCCCATGCAATTCACTGAATCACCAGTAATGGCTCAAAAGCTACAGCTGCAACCCAGTCCCCAAACTCTCTCTTTTTGCTGTAGATCGAAGGTTTTGGTTTTCCTGAAGAACAAATATACATATATGTCTCACTGTCAATTAAAGTGATATTTAATTCCATCTGCTCGAAATACAATCATCTTTCCTTCCAAACTGATACTTCAATCCTCTATTCTCTCATTAACAGAGTCAACAGCCATGTACTGAGTGCGCTGTGAAAGGCCCTCCAGATATAAAAGTGGGTACACTCTCTCGCCGCCCTTGAGGACTTGCTGTACAATGGGAAGCACAGACACCTAAACACTGATGGTAACACAGTGCACAAGCGCTTGGCTGGTTATAAGAATATAGAGCTGTGGGCATCTCGCCAGTTGCATGCTAAGCACATATGTAGTGATGAGATCTGATGCGTGGTGATAGACACTGATGACTATGTGATAAAGAATATGATGGAAAATGCCAAACGTTACCTTACCAAGTACAATTAAATGCCACATGTAATACCTATACTATGTATTGGTATTAGGTAGATAGATAGATGACTGATAGATAGATGGATAGATGGATGATAAGTGACAGAAAGATGAAAACTTCAAACATTCCTGGGAGGTGGGATACAGACTGGTTCGAAGATTCAGCAATTCTTCTCCAGTATGTGTGTGTGTGTGTGTGTGTGTATGTGTGTGTGTATGTGTATCTCCCAAAGGTCTATAAGGATGTTCACTGCAATGTCACTTGTGACGATAGGGCCTGGCGGAAACCTGTCATTCATCACCGGGAGGCTGGACAGGTGAAGATGTGGGGTCGCACGGCATGGGGTGACATCTGGCAGTTCGAGCATGACAGAAAGAGCACCAAGGAAGGGGGCAGGGATGCAGCCCTCTCACTCAACATGGAAGGCACAGACGAGGGTCGGGAGAAGAGAGAGGAAACCTTCAACCTGGCACCTCTCATGTGGGCTTAGGACAGAAGGAAGGGAGAGATGGAGAGATGCTATACTCCTAATGTACCTTCGACTTGAACAGGATTTGTTAAGAGATGAGGTAGATAAAGGATCACTAGGGAGGATAAAGAATAGAAAAATTATTTAAAAAAAAAGAGATAGACAAGGTAGAGCTAAGCCTGTGGGCTGGATCTTTATTATCTGTGGCTGAGAATGCCTTGGGAGGGCTAAAATATATCCTCTCCCACTACCCCTGATATGATTCTGTTTATCATTCCAGACTCGGGGAAGGCCTCTCTGGTAACCTCACCCTCCCCACAGTGCTTCAAAATGGGATTCCTCCCCCCACCTTCCGCCCCACCCCCATCAGACCACCTGCCCCACAGGACCGGGGTCTTTGGGGAGATGGTGTACCGCACGTCAAGTATCTGAATCTTTCATTACACTGAGTTACACTGAATCTTTATAGTTGCATGGCCTTGGGCAAGCTATTGAACTTCTCTAAGCCACAAGATTTCCTCTTTAAAATGAGATGACGCTTACAGTACCTACTTCATAGGGCTGCTGGGAGAATTAAATTAGATAATTCAGCCAAAGTACTTAGAATGGTATTTGGCACATAATAAAACCTCTGTAAATGTTGATAAATTTTATTATTATTAAGCTTCTTGAGAAACATACTAGACATTTATAGCCTTGTATACACAGCGCCAAGTCAAGTTCATTCAATATCTGTTAAGATGAAACTTATTTGTGTATTTTCCCCAAAGGTCGATAGGTTTTACACTTATTTTTGTCACAGTCTAGTTTAGTTGCAGGAGCTAATGAGGCCTTAAGGAAAAGTTACACAGCGGGCCATGTGCCTTCCTTCCAAGTCCTGTGCCTTGTTTTCTGTACCATGTGATGCAGTGTGCTGTCCTGAACATGATTCCCCATTCTCACACATTTCTGCAATGGGTATCATTTCATTATTTTATAAGTCAGTAACTAGCAATACTTTGTAATTAATTCAAATGCTTATAGTGCCACATCAACTACCGACTTGTGACTTACAGTAGCACTTCTCTCTGTGCATGGGCAACTGTGGCAGGGACGGCCACACTTCTATAAAGGGCATCTGAACACACTCAGCTGATGGTTCCACAAAGGAAAGAGTCCAAAATGCATTTCCCCTTTGAAAAAGAAATGTCAGTCTGCATACATGTGTATCGTATACGTCACACAAATGTGTCTGATGCAAATGCAGTGGCAATACGTTCACGTGTTTCCATGATCCAAAGTTGGCCTTCTTTTGAGGAGCTAGGAGAGGATTTATTGGAGAACCACCATGAAAACCAAGGTCTTTGAAGGCCCTTGCACATGAGACTTTCCTTCACAGAGCCCGAGGCTGTGACCAACTTTGCCTTATGATAGAGCCAAATTCATTCATTTTGTAGTGGAACTATGTGGGCTGATGTTCACCAAACAGAATATAGTGAAATTGGCATGAACAAGGAGGACTAGGGAACAGGCAAGACAGAACAAGAGAGTTCCTTTTTCTCTTTGACCCTGAATGGTGGCAATAAAAAAAATTGAGATATACAAGAAAGGAATTTGAAAAGGTGAGCGTTAGAGGGATAAATGGAGCCTGTTTTATCAGTCTTCTAAAGGTTACTGAAGTCTTCTAAGCATCATCGTCAAACCTCCTTGAAATTTTTTAAACATGAAGGTTTGTGATTCTCTCTCCTCAATTTAACAAGTTCTTCAAGCAGTGGAAAGATGAAAGCGGTAAGGGAATGTGGATTTCCGAATGTACATAGAATTCTTTGTGGAATGGTGTAGAACTGTTGGTCCTTTGGTGATTCTTAGTTCTACTAAGAACTAAGTCTCGTCAAGAGACTTCAATGAGAAAGGTCAAGTTTGAATGCCAGCAGTTTCTTGACAGCAAAATGAAAATAGACACAGTAAAAATAACACTTCTCTAACAAAGCAATACAGGTTTGAAAATTTTTACAAAGTACAGTAGCTTCAGTTCTGTCATGTTTAAAAAAACAGAATAGGCTGAAAGCATCACCAGAGATGGTAAGGAAAATTGAATAGAAGTGTTAATTTTCTTATACACAACGTTTAAAAACAGCAATTATACCAAGACTTCATGGAGAAAAAGGTAGGTGTACTGTAAAGTAGCTAAAGTTAATAAAATGTACACCAGAAAAAAATCACATTATCATTTATTGGATAACTTCTTTTTTCTAATTATCAAACTAATCCAGATAGGAAGGAACAAAAATCTTAACAGTGATTGCCTTCGGATGGTTAAAGTCATGAGTGAATTTTAATTTCTGCTTTGTACTTTACTGGATTTTTCTTTTTCTTTTTTTTTTTTGCAATTACCATATATTTATGAGCAGACACCAACAATAGTAAATAAATAAATACTCCTTTCTTAGGATTCATATTATCTCTGGCATGACTTTCTCCAGGAAAGTTTGCTAACCCCACCCAACTCCTCTGAAATGGGGTCAGGGACTATAATAGGGTCGGACTCCATTTTTGATGTTTGCTGACAGCTTTTAAGTCTCACCCATTCCTCTTCCCCTGGTGTGCCACAGCTGATATGAAAGCCTGGATGCTCCCTCCCTTGGATCCAAGAGGAGATTCAAACCCAGCCCATATCCACAGTAAAAACCCAGAGCCAGTCTCCTTTCCCTGCATCCTCAGGCCATTCCGGGGCTGCTTGAGGGGCCTGCCCTGCTCTCACCAGAGACCTCAATTATGTAAGTACTAAAGCTTTCCATACCCTCTTGAGGTGTATGTGGTATCATCAGTCTTGACATCTGAACCAAAGTTTGGGTGGGGGTCTGCTTGTTCAGAGTAGCTACAACAGGGAACTTCCCCCTACCCTTTATCTTGTGTTTCCATAATGCCGTGTAGTTGCCTCTACCACTTACTATGCTGTATATTATCTACTTCTGTGTCTGCATGCCCCGCTACCTACACGCTTCTTGAGAACAGGGGCTATTTATCATGCGTGTTTATTCTTTTTCCAGCAGTCCCACGAATGCAGAAGGTATTTGTAAATGTACGACAGTTAGGAATTACTCTATAAATTTCAAAAGCCTGAAACACCCCTTCCGTCATTTTCCTAAATCAGATCAAATCAGATGTGGTCACTCTCATGAGCCAGAGGTGGCAGGAAGGATAAAATCTTTCTCAGGGTTGCTCTCCCCTCCTTTGCTGTGATATAAGAACCCAGAGGCTTCTGCACACCAGGAAATTGGAGAAAGGCAAAAGAAATGCTAAAGCCTTCAGTTAACTTTGGCTGCATTTCCTTGTCCAGGCCCTTGGGGGCCATCTGAAGCTGTGGGCTGTCTGCTGGTGATAGCTCCAATGCCAGGCTCTGCCTCAGCGTGCCCAAGCCCCAGCTAAACACAGAAACTCCTCCAAGCGGGGTTCCCCACCTCTTCATGGCATTGCAAAGGGCTCCAAGTCTTCCCCACTGGTAGAATCTGCCACCAGGCAAACATGTCCCCCATCCCTCCTCCTCGGCCCCTCGTTTGCTTTGCCATACTCCATCTGTTGTTGACTGAATGTTAGTTTCCCTCCCAAAATTTATGTTGAAGCCCAAATCCCAGTTCTGTGACTTAACAGAAGAAAGCCTACGTGAGCACCCAGCGCAATGGGCACCATCTACAGACCAAGAGAAGAGGCCTCAGAACGAAATCTATTTTCTGGCACTTTGAGCTTGCACTTTTCAGTCTCCAGAAATGTTAAGAAATAAATTTCTTTGTGTAAGCCACCAATGTGGGATATTTTGTTATGACAGCCTGAGCAGACTTTCTTTTGTCAAGAAATCCCAAACCTCAAAGTCCTGGCTTGCCTTCTTGGTCAGTAATTAATTTGCAATAAATCCTGTTACAAATAATTGTTTAATGAGTAAGGGAAAAATTAACTTTAAAAATTTTTCAAGCCAATCTAGATTCTTCTTTTAGTATTGCTGTGGTAGAAGGAAAGCTAGATCAGTTATTGTGATAAGTGTTATCTTTTCATCCAGTTTTTGCCATCTTTTAAAAATTCATTTGTCGGGCTTCCTTTATGTTTAAATTTTTTAAAGCTTTATTTAGTATGATTTGCATCCAGTGGCACCCATCCATCTGAATTGTATATTTCTATGAATTTTGCCGTACATAAATAAGACTGTAGCCAACACCACAATTAAGATGTAGAACATTCCCATCACCCCAAAATGTTCTTCCTTCCCCTTTGCAATCAATTCCTATACCCATCCCAGCCCCAGGCAACCACTGATGTGCTTTCTATCATGATTCTGTCATTTCTAGAATTCCATATAAATGGAGTCACAAAATATGTGGTCTTTTGTACCTGGCTTCTGTCACCCAGCAAAAGGCATTTAAGATTCATCTCTCTTGTTGTGTCTGTAATTAGTATCTCTGGATTGAGTCATATTCCAAAGGATTCTTTCTAGTTCTTGGCTTTTATGCATACTGCTGCTATGAACATTGAAGCACAAATCTCTGTGTAGATTGATGCTATACTTTCATTTCTCATGGGTAAACACCCAGGAATGAAATTGCTGAGCCATATGATAAGTATTAATATAAGAAACTACCAAAATATTTTCGAAAGTGACTGAATGACTTTGCATTCCAACCAGTGATGTAGGAGTTTGATTTGCTACACATCCTCCTCACCACTCGTCATCATCAGTCCCCTTTGATTTGCGCCAAATGTGTTTAATTTCAACTTGAAGTGCATTGGTGTCTCATTGTGGTTTTAGGTTGCATTTCCCTAATGACTAATGACATTGACCATCTTTTCCTGTGCTTGTATCTTTTTTGGTGAAGTGTCAAATTTTTGTCCATTTTACCAAGTTGTTTTAATATGGAGTAACAAGTGTTCTTGTAAAATCTGGATAAGTGTTCTTTATCAGATATATGCTTTACAAATATTTTTTCTCAGTATCTGGTTGGCCTTTTCATTTTCTGTACATCATTTTTTGAAGGATAAGAATTTTGTCCAATTTATTAATCTGTTCTTGGGGGGGTCACATTTCTGTGTCTTGTGATGGTTATTTTTATGTGTCAACTTGACTGGGCTAAGGGATGCCCAGATGGCTGGTAAAGCATTGTTTCTGGGTGTATCTGTGAGGGTGTTTCTGGGAGAGATTTGCATTTGAATCAGTAAAATGTGTAAAGGAGATCACCCCACTAATGTGGGTGGGCAGGAATGATCCAATCCATTGAGGGCCCAAATAGAAAAAAAGGTGAGAAAGGGCAAATTCTCTCTCTCTTCCTGAGCTGGGGCATCCATCTTCTCCTGCCCTTGAACATCATAATTCCTGGTTCTCAAGCTTTCAGATTCCAGGACTTAGACAAAAGTTGTTTTTTTTTTCCTTTAAATATATGGATATCTAATTTTTACAATACCATTTATTAGACAGATTATCCTTTTCCTATTGAGTTACCATAATGTTTTTGTCAAAAATCAATTGGCCATATATGTGCGGGTCAATTTCTGAACTATCTTTGTTCCATTAATCTATATGTCTATATCTAGGCCATTACTAAACAATTTAGATTATTATTATTTTATGGAAAGTCTAGAAATCACATAGACTTCCAATTTCTTCTTCTAAGTTATTATAGCTATTCTAGATCCTTTGCTATTTCATGTAAATGTTAGAATGAACTTGTCAGTCTCTACAAATAATAATAATAATAATACCTGATGGATTGCATTGAATCTACAGATCAAATTAGGGAAAACTGACATTTTAACATATTGAGTCTTTGAATCCATGAACAGGACATATTTTTCCATTTATTTAGATTTTATTTAATATTCATTATCAATGTCTTTGTAGTCTTCAATGTACCATTCTCACAAACTTTTGTAAAAGTTTATCCCTAAGTATTTCGTATTTGTCTAGCTATTTTAAATGGTGTTTTTTAAAAAATATTTAACTTGTAATAAACCAGTAACATTTTAAAGAAATACAATTGATTTTTTCACATTGACCTTGAATCCTGTGACCTTGCTAAACTCATTTGTTAGGTGAAGTAGGGGGTTTTTTGGTAGGTTTCCTGGGAGTTTTACATAGATGACCGTGTTATTTGACAATAAACAAAGCTTTACTTTTTCTTTTGCAAATTTCTTGTTCTTTGTTTTTGTTGTTGTTGTTTTGTTTTTGTTTACTGGTAGTAATGCTTTGTGTAGGACATCCAATACAAGATTGAACATAAGTGGTGAAAGCAGATATTCTTGCCCTGCTGCCGCAAGAGAAGAGAACAACTTCTTGGTCCCTCTTTCTGCTTTGGAAGTCCAGCAGAGGCCCAGATCTCCAACAACTCTGAATCTAGGCTTGGTTTGCTTTGTGGATTCCTCTTCCTACCTTATAAATACAGGCATTTCTGAATTGTATGCCCACTTCCCTTTCTCCACCCCTTGGATGATTGTGATGATAGTACCCTAGGCATAGCTTTTAATATGTTTAGGGGACCTCAGAATCACTGCCCCGGCCCAACCTTCCATCATCTCCTGCCAAGATGACTGTGGTAGCTTCACTTCTGCCCTTGCTACTCTACTGTATATACCCATCTGGCAGCCAGAGTGACCCTGTTAAGATTTAAGCCAGGCCATGTCTCCCCTGTGCTGAATGCCCTCCATCCTTGCTCACCCTTTCTCTCAGCGTGGAAGTCAATGACCTCACAACCATCTAGTAATAGAAAGCCCTGAAAGATGCCACCACACCTACAGCTCCACCAACCTTCCCATGTCTTTACTCGGCCCAGAACTGGCATATGGTAGGTGTTTAATGAATATTTTTGAAGTGAATGAAGAAATGATAAACCATGGTAGATGTTCTTAAATAGATCAGTAAAGACATATTTGGTGGAGAAATCCACAAGGCACTTCTAGACCTGCAACCTTGTGTTAAAGAGTTTGCACATTTTCCATAATTCTTGGTAAAGAAAACACTTTCATTAACTGCATAATGAGCCATGTTACTCCAATTACTTGGAAACCCATACAAAGTAAATTCAAAGACATTTATTTATTAGTATTTTTAAAGGCTTCTATTTACGTTATCTGGCTCTCTTCCTCTATTCTTCTAGACTGTTTTGTTTTGACACATCTTGTGCCTATTATGTTTACAGATTTATAGCAGAATGATAGCAGCTTCAAAGAACTTTGCAGTAAAATGAAAATTGGTCTCATTTTTACTAGCTCTTTGTAACACTTTCTAATTTATCTCTGTCACTTCGTTGTTCAGAGTTTAGTGTGCCCCACTGCACGCTCCTCTGCCTAGAACTGTACCTGTACCGTACAGATAAACTGGAAAAGAATAAAGTACTAATGTGTGGGCTCCAGAGCATGGTTGCATTTAGGTTTTAGCATAAACTTAGAATATTAACAAAGACAAAATAGCAGATTCAATTATAGATGTGGAAAGCCTCAGAGACACTGGAAGGAAGGGAAGACAAAGAAACATTCAGTCTTAAAATAATAACAGTATTAGTATTTCACTGTACAAAGCACTTTTGAGAACTTTATCTTTTGGAAGCCTCATTCACTGTAAGCCTTGAAATAAGCATTTTTATCCCTTTAAAGATGTGGGAACTTAGTACTCACAGAGGCTGTGACTCACTTATAGCCACCTAACTATTCAATGACAAAGGATTACCAACCCCACATCCTACGGCTCTAAATTATATGCCGTTTCCACTGCATTCGGTTAACATGCTAATCGATCCTTAATCAAAAATTATTAAAGCATCTGAAATAAACTGATTTTTAAAAGCAGTCCAAAGGCATCTGTAGAAAGAAATGGCATAAAATCCTGCATAAAGAAGGCCTTTTATGATAATTTTCACTAAAGGGAAGAGGTTGAGATGCAGAAAGGAAACCAATGGTCAGTGTCAAAATTAAAAGAAATGTCAAAATAAAGCAAAAATTACAGACACCACAGAAACAAAGATCGTAGCAGTGGAGATAAACGATCTCTCCATGTTCTGTCAGCATTTCTGTGGCGCCACTGTGAACAGAGAGTTCTACTGAGCTGAAGAATTTCCTGAACACTTAAAAAACGACTGCTGTTCTTATTAAAGGCATTTGAAGGAGTATAAAAGTTAGATGCTGCTGCTGTGTGGTTGGTTGTTAAACAGTCTTATAATAATGCAACAATCTACTGTGTTATGTCTTTACAGTAGTCTCATAAAATATTTCAGAATGCATTTTTTACATTATAAAGATTTTTGCCTGATTTTGTGCTATCACATTAGAGGTCAAAGCTCAGAAAAATAATGGACATATGTTATAAATTTGAACGTGACAAGAACTCAGAAATGAAGCCAGTGTTTTGATGATGTGGAAAATATTTCATTGATGAATTGTATGTCTTCTGAATTTTTTAAAATACAAGAAAATAAATATCTTATAAAAATAAACTAGCAGATCCTGCTGTTGTAGTAAGTTATATAACCCATATAACATCTTTCTTCTTTAATATTTCAGAGGAAAAACAGCTCTAGAAGATGATAATGAAAATTAAATTAAATATAAAACCATTGTATTGTTTTCAAAACCGTTAATAATAGAAATGAGTTTATGAGATATATGTGAACGAGGAACTGGGCTTATTTCAAATTTTTCAAAGCCGAGTGTATCATAAATGAATTATATACAAGGATAAATTACACATTTGTACTCCAGACATCTATTTTGTCACCAACTTGACTAATTCTAATTCTGAGTTTTAAGTTTTAAGGACAGCCTGCAAGATGGCAGAATTATTACACTTAAGATATTAAAAGAAGCATTTCTTAAACATTTGGTTCACACACTCAGCTTACCACAAGGCATTTTATTTCACCATGATTCATACACCTAATGCAACTTTTGTAAATGTGCGTGAATCAGTTGATTGAGTTGTGTATTCATATGTAATGTTTGAAGCTCTGGTAAATTTTATTTTTTACTCTTCAACATTATAAACTAAGTTTTGGAATAAATGTTCTTATCTTAAAATGGTGAATATAGAAAATCGAAATTATAGACATTATGCCTGGTTACACGGTACTTTCATCCATAAATAAAAATTCTCTTTTTCCTAATCAAACTATAACATATTTAGGGGATGATTGTCATGAGGAAGAAGATCTGTGCATATTTAGTGGAGATTTTGACACGTTCACCTGCTTAAAAAGAAAATCTTTTCTCAAACTCATGTTAAGAGAAATACACACTCACATTGAAAATCCAGAAAATAGATGACCAAGAAGAAAATAGTACTTATTTATAATCTTATCAACCATGGATAATACTGTTAACATTTTGGTACATTTTCGTCCCAGTTTTATATGTACATATAAAATTTTTTTCACTAGTATAAGTACATATACAATGAACATCTTTGTACATTCCTCTTTGTTCGTATTTCTGATTATTTTCTTAGGTAAATTTCCTTAAAAAAGGAATTACATTGTGAAAGTGGTTGATGCATATTGTTAAAATTACTTTCCATGATGATTCTACCAAATTTCCCATCTGCTGACGGTGCATATGTCTTACCTAGTTCTAAACAATGTAAGTAATCTTTTTCTTCTACTTCAGGAATAGAATGTGGGTATGTCTATCTCACTTTTTGTTTTAGTCACTTTCAGTAACATTTTTGTACTTTCCTTCAGATGGCTCCCCTGAAATTCTAGTGAGTTGACCATACCCTCTTGAAGTTTTTCTTTGTTGTTTGAAAAATTGACCCTCCTTCCTAAAATATTAAACCTCTAACCCTATTTATCTCCCTATTTTAAACTCATTTCATTCATTTATTTGTTTCCCTCAATCATTTGCATATGGAAAGAGGTTACTTACAATTGTAGTAACCATATTACATAACAATTTTAATCTTTCCAGTTCACACTATTGTTTCACTGTACTCATCTTGAGTAGAATCTGTGTTTTATAAGCCTGAAGCACTAAGGCTCAGAAATAGGGTAGGTGCCCTCCTTGCTTCCCTTAATTCCTTACAAAAATAGATTCAATTAGCTGAGAACCACCCCATCTACCATAAACTACCAACCTACCTGCCTCCTCTTCTATTTCAGTGGGAGAAGCTCATGCCCTGAACTCCACCAACCTCTCCACTGGAGTGATGGTTGCCCTCACCTCCATGGTCTACATGACTTTGCTCCTGCAATTTCCCTTTCTCTTTCTTGTATGTAAGGCATTATATACAGATGGCAATCTTACAAGTAAGTGTTGAATGGAGTGTTAGACTTTGTCCAGAATGTCCTTTAGGCAATGACCATAATTCAGGTTCAAAATCTTTTTTTGAACCCACATAGTCTTAGACCATGATTTTATACTGTTTGTATTAGACCCTGTTATTGCAGTAATATATCCGAGAAGCAAACTAATTAAGTGCCTTTTGATTGGAGTGAAGTGAGAACTGTTGAAGAGGGTAGACTCTAATTTGCTTTTAAAGTTAATGGAGTCACAGACCGGTGGGAAATAAAGGTGTTGAAGGAGAAACTTAGCACGGACAGAGAGTAAAAAGACCGCCTCCACCCCCAAATTAGGCTACTTTCTTTGTCAGAGAGGAACACTTGTTAATTATGAAATACTCATAAATCTGCCTCAACTTAAGTGCCCAAGAGCCGAGCATAATGGAATGAAAAACAATTTAAATCACATTATATAGCAAGCAACTGAATAATGTATTTTTGTACCATCCCAGTGCATTTCATTACATCAAGGCCACAGATTTGCTCCTGCAACTTCAAGTAGCAGAAGGAAAACACACTCGGGTTATATTGTTCTATATGATTCATGGGTTCTCAGCAGTAAACAGAGCGTTTGCTTCAAGACGATTTTGCCTTTACAATGCCTGCTACCGATTTATGGTTTGTTTTTTGAAGGGCTTTGAAAGTGTTGAATCTGCTAAAAATATAGTTATCTCAGAATTTTATCAGAAATTTTAGATTTTTTATGATTAACAACTCTTAAAGAAATCCAAACCATCTCTCAAAAAGAAAAAAAAAGTTAGTAGTAGTTAGGAAGTATTTTCAAGGGCATGACATTGCTATTTTACCTCTTCTGGGTACTATTAAAATCTATGTGGAGAAAAAAAAAAAAACCTTTCACTTTGGCATATTTGCTTTACTTTTATGGTATTTTAAAGTGGAGTTACAGTAGTCATTAATCAGGAGGAGAGGCCCCAGTAAAGAACTCCCACTATCTGGGAGAAAATGAATGACTCACTTAGGTCAGGGAAGAACTATACTTTTGAGTAGAACCAAATCATCCTTGCTCATGTACAGTAACTCCCTGAATGTGATTAATTACAATCAAAGATCCTATGTAATTAAAAACGGTTACATCTAAGAGTCACAGGCATATGCTGCCAGAAAGGTCCACAGAGGTTGGTAAGTCTAACCTCCTCATTTTTCACACATTAAGTTACTAAAGCACAGGGAGAATTTAAAGACTTACCAAAGGTCACATTGCTGGTACCAGGATCAAATCCCATCCCTTCTACCTTCAACTGGAGTAAAATTAAAGAGACCTTACTGAGGTTCCATGGCAGGCAACATTGTAGACTAAATGGTCAGAAGAAAAGAAAATTGCTGTAAAAAAAATGTGAAAGTGTTTTACAATGCATGATTGAGCTGGCAGAAAAGTACAAATAATAATAAGGGCAAAAACGATAAGAAAGTACAAATTCAGAGTAGCATCCAAGTACTGGAGCTGCGTTAGTATTTGCCAATCTATGGGATCCACAATCCTGGGATGGAAGGAGCCACATACAAAATCTGGAGCTTGAGTCACTGAGGATTTGGACAATTGATTCCCACATAAAGCTGAAACTTACAAAAGATGATAACCCCCCTAATAAAGTAGAAAACTATCACCACATGAAGGGAGGGAGTTAATAAACTTATCCTTATTTCAAATTTGGCTCTGAGTGGCAGGAGGAAGACAGGTTTCCTTGTAAGATTCCTAACAAGAAACTAGTACTTGGGGGGTTGGTGGTGAGGTTTTGAAACAGAAATGCACCCTTCCTGTATGGTAAATCCCCTTCTAAAAATTTAGTTCCAAGTGACCATGGGTTGGCAGTGTTTCCAAGGATCTGGCAAAAGCAAACTCACTCCCTGAACACCTGCAAACTCAGCCTCACACCAGTCCTACAATTAAAGTTCCAAGAAACTAAACATAGGCTGAAGGAAACCTCAGCCTTTCAGATTATGTTTCTATAAGAGAGACAGAAAAGAGAACAAGCAAGAAAAACATTCCTGTAGAGACTTCAGACATTGAAATAATCAGACGAAAAATAAGCTCTGTCTCTGATGGGTCTGAATATGATCTTTTTTGTTTTCTAAATAGACTTTTTAAAATTTTTTTCTTATTTTTTGTAGAGATAGGGTCTCGCTTCATTACCCAGGCTGGTCTTAAACTCCTGCCCTCAAGCGATCCTCCTGCCTCCAAAGTTACAATAACTTCAGAAAATGAACAAAAAGAGAAAAATTTAGGAACAGACCTAGCAAAACATACACAAAATCTGTAGACATGCAAAATAAAATCAAGATGAGATACTGTCACACACCTGCTGGGATTGCTAAATTTTAAAAATAACTGGCAATGTCAAGTGCCAATGAGAATGTGGGTAAACTGGAACTCTCATACCTTACTGAGAGTCATGCAAATTTTAGAGTCGCTTTGGAAAATAGTTTGGCAGGTGTCTTAGTTTGGGCTACTATAACAAATATATCATAGACTGGGTGGCTTAAGCAACGAACATTTACTTCTCCAGTTCTGGAGGCTGGGAAGTTCAAGATCAAGGTGTTGGCAGATCCATTGTCCGGTTAGGGCCTGCTTCTCTTTGTATCTTTGCATGGTGTCTTGTAACAGCACTACTCCCATTTATGAAAGCTGCATCTTCATGGCCTAATCACCTCCCAAAGGCCCCACCTCCAAACACCCTCACATGGGGGATTAAAACTTCAACGTATGAATTTTGGAAGACACAGACCTTATTAATCAGGGTTCTCTAGAGAAACAGATCACAGTCAAGTTGACATATAAAATTAACCATCACATAAACATTTAGTCCATAGCCACAGGTTTTTACAAAATTAAAAATACACCTGTTATATAACACAAAAATCCTGTCCACTGTTGGAGAGCACCATCTAGAATACAAATGCAAATATCCAATCAAACCGCCAGATACTCCCGGTAAAGAAAAATATCCAAACAGGAAATCTGCTTCATTCTCAGATGTGTAATCACTAGGCTGACTTCCCAACTTAATTAAGTCATTTTCCCTCCAGAGATGATTATATGCTACACTGATGACATGAAAATTGGGAATTATTGATTATTGTGTTTTTCTTTGCAAATTATCCCATCAAATTTCCATCTCATGTCGGTATGCTTGCCTGATGGCGTTTGGGTCAACTGGTTAAACCATTTCTGAAAATGAAAATTTGAGAACTTAAAACTGAGAATGTAAGATTTGGAAGACACAGGCTGACAGCCAGTTATACTGCACTTAACCACTATTCTCCAAGGTCATACTGGATGCCAGGAATCTTTAATCCATCGGACCCCACAAGAAAGGCTTCGTATTTTGAAGAAAAATGGCTAAATCAAATAAATCAATGTCAAGAAATGTTTGAGTAAGTATTTATAAAACATAAAATTATGTCAACGATTCAACCTGCATCTAAACTCAGCACTTAGGCCTGGCACAGTGGCTCACACCCATAATCCTAGCACTCGGGGAGGCCGAGGCGGGCGGATCATTTGATCTCAGGAGTTCAGACCAGCCTGAGCAAGAGCGAGACCCCATCTCTACTAATAATAGAAAGAAATTAATTGGCCGACTAAATATATATATATATATATATAAAAAAAAAATTAGCCGGGCATGGTGGCACATGCCTGTAGTCCCAACTACTCGGGAGGCTGAGGCACGAGGATTGCTTGAGCCCAGGAGATTGAGGTTGCTGTGAGCCAGGCTGACGCCACGGCACTCTAGCCTGGGCAACAGAGTGAGACTCTGTCTCTAAATAAACAAACAAACAAACAACACTCAGCACTTGAAAAGATACAAGTTACATACTGTAAGGCCGGCGGGTGGAATCCTCCTGGGGGCTTGCACATCCCCCCATCCCCACATCCCGAACTCCGCCACGTGGTTCCCACGGCTGCTTCCTGGCGGAAGAACCGCCCGCTGGGGCCGCTTCCTGTTTTGCAGCGGAGATCCGGCCCAGCTGCCAATCTGGATCGGTTCCGCGTCGAGACGGCCCCTATATAACCCACCTCCCTGGTCCGGCGGCGCGACTTCTGGGGCCACTTTTCCCTGGGACTCCTGAACCTCCCCCGGGAGCGCTCTGTAAATAAAACAGACCCTTTGTTCAGCACATTCGGCTTCTTCATTGTTTTTATTCCAAAGTTTACACATACAACATGAGATGAGGGGTCAGGCCTCCGTGGAGGAGTGCCTAGGCCCACAGAGATTGTTCTGTTCGGTACTGTGGATAATATTAAAAAGGACTTTTCCTTAATTAGTTCTCTTTCCTGGGTTTCAGTTTCCTCATCTGCCTGTTGGATTTGAACTGTCAACCCACTGAGGATCCTCCAGCTGCAGTAAGTTAAATGAATGGTCCAACATTCCAGTCATGTATCTTAGAAAGTCTGAATTTCAGTGCCACGATTTCCGAGCTCTCTGAGAACTCTGTGGTGGTGGCACTATGTGTCCTGGTGGCCTTGGCCCCCAAGACAGCATTTCTCAGACTTTGACCTGAGAATCAGCCCCTCTCCTAGATGTTTCGATTTCCTAAATCTTGAATTGAGCCTGAGAATTGCACTTTAAGCAAACAGGCCAGGTAATTCTGATGCAGGTGATCTGTTTGAAATCACTAGGATATCAAAGTTTGTAACACCAGAAATTGGTTGCATTAATGTAGGTTAAGGTCTGCTAATCCTAAGACATCAAGGTTAATAATACCATAAATTGGCTGAATTACTGTAGATGACTAAAGATCTACTTTATCACTACATTGTGTCCTTTGTTTGGGAGAAAAACAATCAAAACAAACTTTTATGCAAGGAATTTTGAGTCTACTTCTTTAGAAAAGGAGTTCCAGAGGAAGAGTTTGGACAGAGGAAAGGGTTTCCTCTTTAAACAGGTTTTCTCAGGTTATTTAATTTTTTTATGAGGGCTTCTCAAAACTAGAAAATGTGCATCCTAGGCTGAAATTTCTTAAACTGAGTTGTTGCTCTATTTGATGAGGTCCAGAGGCACCTCCCTTTTAGTACCCTGGAGATGAGATGAAAAGCAGTAATAGCCATGAAAATGCCAAAAGAAAATGATACGATTCAAAGAGAAAAACAAACGTCAGGAATTAGAGGATAATGGGTAGTAATTTGAGCCCAATTCAGAGATTAAAGGAGATTCCCATTGCGTGTGTCAAAGTGGATCTGCTCATTGAGAATTCCGGTATTATAATTTATGCCGTGATGAAGTGTGAGGAGCCAATGGTGGCATTGTGAGAATTGGGTGCAAGTCCAGCTCTGACCTTTCCAGACTGTGTAATCTGGGGGAAGCTGCTCAACCTGTCTGACCTTTGTGTTTTTCAGCCCTGAGATGGCATAATAGCAACCTATATCACGGTTTTGTTGTAAAAATTAAGTGAGATGACACATGCAAAAATCTGTTGTAAAATGAAAGGCTTATTCAAATTAGGGAATCATTACTTTTCTGAAGTAATTCATTGTTTACCCTAGAAAAAATAATTAAATTTTATATCCTTATAACTATGGCAGAAAGAGCACTGAAACTTGGAATCATAAGTTCTGGAAACCGATGGGGGTCTTGCTCTACCTAAATCTGACAATTTTAGGCAGCAAACAATAGTCTAGGTAAGGCGAGAAGTCTCAAGAAATGGGCTTTTGTTGTTAGTTGGGAAAAAGAACTGAAAACTCTTTCTTGGAAACAATGGTAATAGCAGTCCAAAAAGAAGTCGCACTTATTATATAACTAAATAAGTGCCCACAGTTTCTGAAAAGTAATCAAACAAAGCCATGCATTCAGATACCACTGAGCGGAAGAATCATGGGTATAATTAGTGAGTTTACTAGGTGGGCCAATATCCCAGTCACCTTTTTCAGAAAGTCTGAATCTCAGTGCAGAGATTTCCAAGTGCTTATTCTGGAGAAAAAAATTTCTATTTGACCTCAGAGTGTTTTCATTATATGACACTTTTTATAGCTGTCATTGAATGTATTGTCTGGTCAGCATTTTTATTACGGAGAGAAAGGCTTTTTTTGGTCTATGATGCATTCAGAAATCTTGACAATTCACCATAGTATTAACTATAAAGAGAAATAAACATTCTAGTAGTACAAAGCCCAATTTCAATATTGACATAAGAGGATGTGAAGTTGTTCAGACCCAGTGAAAAAATTAGAGGAGTCATGAGTGGGAGATGTGGCTGTGTAGGAGGGTGTGCTCGGGGCAGGGGGTGGTGAGAGATAGGTATCCACAAGCCACGCTGTGTCCTGGCATAATTAGTAACTGAACCCCTTGCAATCTCAGAAGCATCCTTAATTGTGCAATAAGTTATGGGTCATTTGAGCCATGAGTGAAATTGGAAATGTGAGTTTTCTCTGCCTGATGTGATCAATTCAACTGCTGAATTTTCCTTATCCCAACTTTCAATCCTAGTCCCTGACCCTTTATGACTCTTTCAAGGTGTTCTCTTTCTCCTGTGACATCAGCCTTCAACACTGCCCCAAAGCAACCTCATAATAGTTTAGACATCATGAGAACCCACAGCCAACTTTTAGTAGCATTTGAGTTCCAAGCACACAGCGGGACGTCAGCAGGACCAATGTAGCAAAGACACGTCGGTGTACTCTCTAACATCCACAAGGCACAACTCCAAACCTTAACAAAATGATCTGTTAATATGGATTAGAATTCCCTGTGTCTTGTTTGTCTATTTTTAACTGAGTAGTTTAGAGCCACTTCTCTATCCCTGTGCAGCATTAGGAGGGTTAGGAGGCGCTGGGATCTTTCACTCCGCATCTTACCAGGGAAGCCTCATTCACATTTGTCTCATGTGTTGGGCATTGAATGTAGGGTTTTATAATGGAGACAAAGTGTTCCTCTGCTCTTAAAAAATTACCACTGCCCGATTGAAAGTTACCTCTGTTAGATGGAGTTGAGGCACTTGATGCTCTTCTGACAACTCCTATCCTCTTACAACCAATGAAGCTAGACAAAGACTCCCCATGTAAAGTTATCACCAAGTAACACTTAAGTCATTTCTCTGATACGTCTCTGTTTGAGAGACTGTCATAATGGGTTCCTGGTAATTATATAATTTTGGTAATGATGCCTTAGGGCTCTGTTCATGTAATTGCCTCTTTCTAATCATAATAACTCATAAAATGACTGGATGAGGAAATGGGTTTACTTGGACCTTAGATCTTTTCTCAAGAAACGTTAGTTGAATAGTAACTCTGTGGGTGATCCCTCAATGACACAAGAGTTTTCAGGTGTTCAGTTTTTTGGTGGAACGTGATTACATTTGAACTTTATATTCTGAAAAACAATTGCTTGTTAAGTGTTAAGTCCTTTTCTAAGTACTTTATGTATATTAACTAATTCAGTCCTCTACCTATGAAGTAGACAGTATTGTTATTCTTACTTTCTAAAAAAATAAATAAATCAGAAACTGAGCTATACAGAGTTTAAGTACCTTGCCAGAGCTCATACTGCTAGTAAGTAGAGGAGTTGAAATTATGTCCAGCCAGTATAAGTCCAAAGGTTGAGCTCTTAACCACTGCCTTGTGCTGCCTCTATGGAGAGACCTAGTGCAGCGTAAGGCTGTTCATAAACTCTATAACATTCCCGTCTTTCCTCCTTTGTGACACAGCCTCAGTTGTCTTGGACTTTCCCTTATATCTCATGCATTCAGTTTCCTCTGAGAAGGTTGACTCTGTCCTCTGCAAAGGACTTAATTGGTCTAAAAATAATCCATCTCCTTTCACAGTGCTCAGTTCAGAAGTAGGCAGTACCCATTGAGATGTGATGTGGTATTTGCTAAGACTAGGAAAGTTCTTTCTCTTCTGGAGAGAGCCTGTTGGAGTCCCTGGTGGAGCCTATTGGTGTGGTTGTGAATGGACGTGAGCTCTGGAAATGTGCAGTCATCCGGATTCTAACTCCAGAAGGAAATCCATACATGGAGGTGGACAAGAGCAAAGAAATTACAGAGAAATGGAACTGGAGCTACTGGGTTCCAACCACCCCTGTGGTGTAACCCAATCCTGGGTGTCTAATTATGTGACCCAATTAATTTCCTTCTTCATCAAGACATCAAGTCAATCCTTGGCTGTTTTGGGAGATGACTTGTGCACAAGAAACTTGTCATTTTAGGTCATTTCTAGGTCGGTAACGAGTGCTCTTGGGCTTGTTTGGCTCTTGGTTATGACAGTGTGAGCCATGATAGTACGTCAGTGTGGGCCCAGTCGTCGGTATGTAGCACGTGGCAGGAGCCTCCTGCTGTAATTCCAAATCATCTATAGCCCATTTCCCCTTCATAAAGATACCATTCTAAGGGTATTCATGGTGGAAACTGTCCACAATTCATTGTGATCTATACTTACTTGTGGAAAATTGCTGACATTCCAAGAGGTGGTAGAGGGCAATTTATAATTTTATGGTACAAAAATTATATTTGTAGTCATGAAGAACTATTTAAAGTGCATTTTGTCAGTGAATTTATGTCTAAAGCCCTACATGTATATGCAAAGGCCCTCACATGTCTTGAAGAGCTCCTTGCTTTGGTCAATACATGCTACAGAGTGAGCCGTTTCCTTTCGATGAAGTAATTCACATTTGAACCGTTTCACTGTAGCAAAAAAGAGTTTGTTCTGAATTACTTTAAGAGGAAGATGATATTTATGATAAGATGTGAACTATTGGAATAGCAGATGATAATTTGATGAATAAAAGTTTCCAAAAAATAACAGGTTCCATATTTATTAACACGTTCAATAGTCTATTTTAAGTCATATACTAAATGTTGATGGAGAGAAATTTTTATAGGCATAATTAACCTATGGGCCACTGAATTCTAATAGAGTTCAGTAAGTTAATTCAGTAAAAGGTGAAATAGTTAATGCAGTAAGAGGTAGAATAGTGTTCCTAAAATTTACTTGTTTCTTGATTGGCATATTAGTTTGCTAGGGCTGCCATAACAAAGTACCACAGACACGGTGGCTTAAAGAACAGAAAATTATTTTCTCAAAGTTCTGGAGGCCAGAAGTTCAAGATCAAGTCTCAGAAGGTGTGGTTGTTCTGAGGCCTCCTTCCTTGGCTTGTGGATGGCTGTCTTCTCTCTTTGCATGGTCTTCCCTCTGTGCTTGTCTATGTCATAATATATGGACATCAGTCCTATTGGGTTAGGGCCCACTCCAATGACTTTATTTAACTTTAATTACCTCTGGAAAGACCCCATCTCCAAGTATAGTCACATTCCGAGATTCTGGAGGTCAGGACTTCAACATACGCATTTTGAGAAGGACAAACGTAGGCCATAACAATTGGCAGCAAGAATGTTATAACAGAATTTTAAAAACTCGATACACTACAATCTAATTTAAGCACGAGCTCTGAGTGAAGTGGTTTGTCAGCAATAAACTGTCCTCAGGAAGTGGGGCATTTTTTTTCCTACATTTTTTTTTTTTACACCTGTGCTGTAAGATCTTCCTACATTTTTTAATGTTTATTTTGGGTTGACAAATTCGACCAAATGGTTTGATTTTATTAAAACCATGTGGCAAATAGAGATCACACCAGGGGAAAATAAGATACCATTTTAATTAACAATTTTCATTTCTACTAATTATAGGGCCATCAGTGTCATTCTAATTCAAATTAACAGTCCCTCCTCACTAATAATTCTTAACAGTCCCGAAGCCATGAGGCTGTGCCTGTGCTTTCCCGCTGCTTCTCCTCTCAGAGTCTCATCGGCTGTGCGCAGGGTAGATCTGGGAGCTGTGCTGGAGTTTCCATGGGGGGATACATCCCAGGAACCCCCACAGGGCAGGAGTCCCACAGCAGAAGCAAGTTGAACGTGGGCAGGTTTTTCAAGTTGCAAATACATCTTATGAATCCGAATGTCTTTAGAGTCAATAGCGCTAATCCTTTATGCCATTCACATTGATTAAGAGTTTTAGAGCCCCTGGCCTAGTGCGGTGGCTCACACCTGTAATCCTAGCACTCTGGGAGGCTGAGGCAGGTGGATTGCTCAAGGTCAGGAGTTTGAAACCAGCCTGAGCAAGAGTGAGACCCCATCTCTACTATCAGTAGAAAGAGATTAATTGGACAACTAAAAATATATATAGAAAAATTATCTAGGCATGGTGGCACATGCCTGTAGTCCCAACTACTCGGGAGGCTGAGGCAGAAGGATCGCTTGAGCCCAGGAGTTTGAGGTTGCTGTGAGCTATGCTGACGCCATGGCACTCTAGCCTGGGCAACAGTGAGACTCTGTCTCAAAAAAGAAAAAAAAAAAAAAGAGTTTTAAAGCCCCTGACCACATGCAAAAATACATTTTTATTTATAAGTGTATAAATATCACAAAAACAGGACATTTAAAAACAAATGCAAGCAGTTAATCTACTATTCTCCTGCTGCCCCTCTTCGTTCTGTCATGCACATGTCTTGGGGCGCTGGTGCCCCATTTTGGAGACCATTGATTTAGATGCCTTATGACAATAATGGTAAGTAGCACCTATGGGTACATACCTCGAAGAGACATAAAAGTCATTTTGAGGAGGGTGAGGTGAAAATGAAGGTTTTCTTACAGTCCATCTGTCTTTCTCCAGATCCAAATATTCCACAGGTTCATGGGAAAATGTTCCCTGGTGGCTAATGCTATGAAGAGACACCTCCTCAAACAATGTGGCCCTATTTCCTGGCTGTTGCCTCCAGCCACACCTGCCATTTCTTTTGAGGATGCCTCTCTGCAGCCTCCTACAAGGACTGCCTTGGAAAGAGCTTTCTCCAAAATCTGAGGCAGGAGGAATGATTTTCATGGTCTTCCAACTTGGGAAAATCTCTCGTTGAAATTTTGTGTTTGCTCAGATGTCAATGGAGGGGCCCCCAGCTCTGCTGCTCACCCCAAGTTTACAGAACCAGTTTGTACGTTATCGTCATGAGCTGTGCGGTGACAGACCCAGCAGGTAGTCTCCCCTTAATACTTACCTTGTGTTGCTTTTTTGTTGTCAGTAGGGGAAA
>CAUYRT010070224.1:0-53418 GCA_963574885.1 Lepilemur ruficaudatus | reverse complement strand
GCATGCCTGTAGTCCCAGCTACTCGGGAGGCTGAGGCAGAAGGATCGCTTGAGCCCAGGAGTTTGAGGTTGCTGTGAGCTAGGCTGATGCCACGGCACTCTAGCCCAGGCAACAGAGTGAGACTCTGTCTCAAAAAAAAATAAAAATAAAAAAATATATATAGCAACAAGGAAAAGGGACATAAAATGAAGAAAGAATGACAATAAGTACTTTTCACGTCTTTCCATGGAGGTTCCTGAGATAAGCCTGGGCAATGGGCGTGAAATTTCTTTTAACTTTGTGTTTTGTTTTTTAAATTCCTTTGAATTTATTACTCTACATTCATTATACTTTAAAATATATCTGTATTTTTAACATAAAAATATTTTATGTTGTTTACCATCAGGAAAAAAAGAGATACTAAAAATGGGCCACACGTTGTCTTGTGGTTTCTCATGCTCCTGGGCCTGCCGGAGTGTACCTTTGGGGGTTGTGCACCCTGGTTGAGAAGGACTGAGTAGAAGGAGCGTACCCTCTTGACTCTGGGTTTGAATTCTGCTGTTGCCATTGCTTATAAGCTATGTGACTATGAGGAATTTAATTTATCTCTCTGAGCGCTGGGGTCCTTGTCTGTAAAATGGGGTGATTGTCCCCACCTTGCAGGGCCATTGCGAGGATTAGCAATATACGTTTAAAGCAACAAACACAGTATGTGGACTGGAGCAGACATTTTAAAATGTTGTTAGTATTGCTGTGATAAGGCCTCGTGTTTACAAGATAACCGTGAACAATTTGTATCCCAAGAAACTGGGAGTCAGTATTGGGCATGCCATCTTTAGAAAAGATCTGAAGGAAAGCCGCTAACCATTTAAAAAATACACAGTACTTAGCATGTGCCAAGCTGTTCTAGGCACTAGATATACAGATGTAGCACCAACATGGTTCCTGCCCACATGGAGCTTGCACTTTAATGGGAAGGAGGAGGGGTAAATGTTAATTATGAATTGTGACAAATACCATGAACTGATATTGTAAGAGAATAGTGGAAGCCTAATGTAGAAGGGGTGAGTAAAGAAGGGAAGGGCTTTTTGAAGAAATGACATTTAAAGTGAGATATCGAGGACTGGGGTTAACTGGGTAAGAGGGGAGGGAAGGGCAGTTGTGAAGGGATGGGGGAACAGCATTTGCGAAGGCCTTGCAGAAGTGGAATTTCCCAAGAAGGCATCTGCAGTCTCTTTTTAACCTCACTAGAGGGAAGCATGGAGAACTGCTACAGAACAAATTACAGTATAGGCCTTTAAAGATACCCACAAGAAATTTAAAGAGCACAAAGAGGATGGTGGCCTGTGTGACTTAGGCACAAGTTTCATAATTGCCTTCTTCATAAGATGCTCTCAAACTATACGTAATGTCTCTTCCCCTCCCTTCCAAAAAGAGTTAAAACCCATAGCTTGGCTTAGCCTAAATAATTAGTAGTCTAGAATAGTTGAGAATTCATTACCCAAAAAGCAAGAGTTCAAAGTGTGATTTGAACAATTGTGACTGTGTTCTTGAAAATGACAGAATTCTGGGTTGGGCCAGAAGCTAATTCATCAGGGCAGATGCAGGACAGGGCACCTGGGCAACTTGGACGTTCTTGCCAACTCAGTTGTGTTTTCATCTTTTGAATCCATTTTTTTAAAAAATCAAGGAACTACTAAATCTTGGAAATGGTATTTGGAACTTTAGACTGGTAATTGAAATCTTGGGGCTCGTAATTTTGGCAGGCCCTGCTATACTAGAGTTGCCATCTGATTGAAGTTTACCCCTAGAATCTGGTCTCCAAGGACCATGTGGTGGTCACATCTGCCAACTGGGTTGTCAGTGGCATTTGTCAAGGACGAAACTGTAGCTCTTGCAGCTGTTCCCGTTTCATCCTCGGTTGCTATCACTAGTCTTGTGGTTAACCGGTCCCCGGGTGCTTCAGTTAGGGGAGCCAACTGGGGACTTGCTGTTGAGGTGGGGGCAAGGGAGGGGTCGCTCACTGCATCTCTGGGGACAGTGCAGCCCACAGACACTTGTTGAATGCCTGTTGTGCACCAGGTGTCTTGCTCTGCCCTGGAGGCAGGGAGAGAAGTTAAACGTGCTGTGGCCTTTCTGAGGAGAGAGGAGACAGAAACACAAAGGACGGCAATTCTGAGCACTTGGTGCCTATGAGAAGGTCTGCCCCTCCGAGGCTGGGGCCACACTAGCCACCATTTGGTTCCTGGGTTATGCCCAGTGCTTTCCTGCCCAGCACCTTCATTCCTTCACACATGCTATGCCCTCTGCCTGGAAGAACTTCTTCCCCATTCTGTGCTTGGCTAACTCCTTCCCGTCCATCAGGAACCAGTTTAATGTCACCTCCTCAGAGAAGCCTTCCCCAGCCATCTGCTCTGATGTTCCCCCAGTCTCCACCTGGCTGTATGGTGTCTCTCACCATACCTTGTTTCCTTTTTAGCCCTCTTCCCAATTTGCAATTATGTAGTTCTTTGCTTTGGTCTCCCCCACTAGAAGTAAGTTCCCTGCATGGGGACAGGCATGTTCTATTGTCTTCTCTAAGCTTGTCACTGAGATGAGTTGGATGGCTGGATAGGTGCTGACACCTACAGCTCAGAACAAAGTGTTACCTGTCAGAGGAAGGAGTGATAGGGGAGGGAGAGGAGGGCTTTGCAAAGGAGGCAACAAAGAATGAGTAGAGTTCCACCCACTTGGGAAGGAGGGAAGAGCATGCCCGACAAAGGGAACAGCATGAACAAGCGCCTGGGGAGTTCCTGGAGGTTGGGGAAGCTGAGAGGCCTGGAGGGACAGAGTATAGAATGGAGGACGGGGCTGGGAAGTCTGGGCTCCTGGCTCTGTCTCCCTGTCGATAAGGGAAGAGTGCTTGAAGGCTTGTGTGTGTGTGAGAGAGGGGGGTGTTGGAGAAGGAAGCACAGCCCTATTTACACGAGCATTTTCTCCTTAAGCCAGCCTGGCATGCTGTTATTTCTCTTTGAGATAACAGAAAGCAACTTCACTACGTGCTTGCTTTAAGTTTGCCTGTTCACATGGTTTTCTGGGCTTAGTTGGCAAATTCCATTCTATGAGGAGCTTTCCCTGGCTCAGCTCACTCCCTAAGGAATTCCAAGGCTCACTTGAGCTTGACTTTAAAGTCTTAAGTTCCCCAGGAATGGGGCCCAGGCATTTTTCAGAGTACTGGGCTTAAAGGTGGCCCTTTTGCTCTGTTTGGGAGCTGAGAAATTAAACTTATGCCATTGGTTTTAAAATTTATCTTCCTGTTCTGTCAATAAAAGATTTACATATGCCTTTCAAGACTGTATCATGGGTTACAGGTGGTGGACCCTGCCTTTCCAGAGCTCCCAATCTGGTAGGAATTCATGGTGAGCAGGGGCAGTGGCACAGATATGGCACAGAGGGGATCACAGATTTTGGTAAGGGGCATGCTAAATGTAGTTATCAGCTTCTTTGTTAGGTTAGCCCAGGGCAGTGAGGAGCCAGCCTTTGGCTTCAGATTCCTTTATTCATTTTTTGAGCATCTACTAAGTACTGGATATTATTCTAGGTCCTAGGGATACGGGATGCCCTAAGGGATGTCACATTCTAGTGGTGGAGACAGATGGTTAACGAAGATGCATGTACTGTGCCAGGTGGTCAGAAGTGCTCTGCAGTTATTTAAAAACCTGCAGGTCAGGGGTTAGAGAGTAACGAGCAGGGTGAGGGGGTCTCAAGGTGTGACTGGAGGTCAGGGAAGGCATCTCTGGACAATGAGATGTACATTTAAGCAGACCCCTGAGTGAAATTCGAGAGCAAGCCGTGTGAGTATCTGGTACCTGGAGGCTGAGTATTCCTGGGAAAAGGAGCCACAGTGCAGTGGCCCGGGGGTGGGATATGTTTGGGGGCAGCAAAGGAGGAAGTGTGGCTAGTGGGCAGTAGTTGGGAAGGTGGACAGGGCCAAATGTGAATTGTAAGGGAATTTTATTTGGGGGCCATTGGACACTTCTGAGCCAAAGAGGGAAATGATCCAACAGGAATGCTTTCAAAGAATTGCTCTGGCTGCTCTGCAGAGAACAGATCACAGGGAACAAGGGGGCAGCAAGGAGACCACTTAGGAGGGGTGCAATAGTTCAGATGAGAGGGCGGTGGGGCCCAGGCTGTGGGGGGCAGAGAAGCAGGAACATGCCTCAGATACATTTTGTCTGCTGATAATCAGATGTGAGACATCAAAGGGAAAGGAGGTGACGATGGTTCCAAGGTTTTTGATCTGAAGCTTATTGAAATTCCACCTCTGCTACTTCATTCCATGTGCTTCCCCTTTTTAGAAAACAACTACAAAAACTGGCACCGTTTTATTGAGATATATAGTCATGCATCACTTAACAATGGAGGAGATGTTCTAAGAAATGTGTCATTATGGACTTTGTCATCGTGCCAGCATCGTAGAGTGTACTGATACCGTATGGTACAATCTAGGTTGTATGGTACTGGGTATTGTTCTTAGGCTACAAACCTAGACAGCACATTACTGCACGGAATACTACAGGCAACTGTAACGCAGTGCTATTTGTGTATCTAAACATATCCAAACATAGAAAAGGTACAGTAAAAATACAGTATTATAATCTATGGGACCACCATCATATATGTGATCTGTCATTGATCAAAATGTCCTTATGTGGTGTATGACTGTAATTCATTTACTGTGTAATTCACCATTTAAAGTGTACAATTCAGTGGGGTTTTTTTTTTAGTGTATTCACAGTTGTGCAATCATCACCATCATCAATTTTAAAACATTTTCATTTTCATCATCCCCAAAAGTACCCATTAGCAGTCACTCATTTTCTCTCAACCCTGTGGCCCTAGGCAACCACTAATCTACTTTCTACTGTCTCTTCTGTCTACTTCTGGCCCTTATAGGGTCTCTGAACCCGTTTACTCATCTGACTTCATAGGGTGACTATGAAGCTTAAAAAGGTACCATGAAACACAAGAGCTTGTCTAACAGGCCAAGCAAAATGGCCCTGCCTTTGCCCACTGTCCTGACCCTTGGTTTGCCATCCTAGAGCAGGACAGCTACAACAACGTGTCACCCAGGCAGCATGGGCAGTGGCGAAGAGTGGGTGCTGGACCCAGATGGCTGGATTGTGAATTCTGAACTCTCTGGATTATGAATTTCCTAGCTCTGTGATTTTGTCAACATTTTTAAACCTCCCTGGGGCCTCAGATTCTTCAACTGTCAAAAACGGATCATAGCAAGTATGGTCATGCATCGCTTAACGACGGGGATACTTTCTGAGAAACGCATCATTAGGCGAGTTTGTCATTGTGTGAACATCATAGAGTGTACTTACACAAACGTGGAAGGTATATATATTTTTCATATGGGAAACCACATGTCCTAGCACCATTACTGAATATCAGTCATTTCCTCTACTTGATGTGCAATGCCAATCTCAGGTGCCATTTATCAGGTTTCTATATATGCCACTGTAATCTTATGAGATCACCGTTGTATATGCTGTCCTTCGTTGACCGAAATGTCGTTATGCAGTGCCTGACTGTAATTCTGTGGTGAGTCAAAACACGTGAAGCACTGGGAACAGTGCTTGGTATGCAGCAAGTGCTCAGTGAACGTTAATTGGTACTGTGTTAGTATTATTGGTCAATTACTAAGTCCTGCAGACTGGTGGTGGTTCCCAGCTTCAGGGCCAGGAGTGGACATTTCTGAATCCAGACAGTTGCAAGGGTAATGGAGAGAGAATACTGATCTATTTGTAGTCTTGGCTGTGCCTTTTGTTGGATCTGTAGCTTTGCATAAGTCACTTGCCCCTCTAAGCATCCAATTGCTCATCTGTCAAGTGGGGGTTAAAAATCATCCTTCCTTCAAGGGGCTTTGTGGCTAATTCAGTCACTATTTAGTACTTACTATGTGCCAAACACTGTTTTGAACACAACAGGCAAAAAATCCTGTCCTCCTGGAGCTGGTGTGGAGCTAGTGGAAAGAGACAGAAAGTAAATAATAATCATAACAAATAAATACATAAATAGGAAAGCAATCTGCAAAGCACCTAGCACCTGGCATGTCACCACATGCTCTCTGTAAGTGGTAACAATTAGGATTATTATGGGAAAGCATTTTGTGCAGCTGGCTAGCACAGCAGATAGGTAAGGCTAAAGGTGATTGTGCCATGAGCATGTTGCCTTCCCTGAAGCCTCACCTCATCTGCTCAATTAAATTTCACTCAGCCTCTAAGGCCTCTTTCCTGTTGCCTGGGTGAGATCTTTGTCTCTCATGGTATAGAGCTTTCTTTTTACCTCTCTTCAGAGGCATTTATTGAATGCCACTTTGGGTGATACATTCTGCTGGGTGCAGGGGCTATTGAGCTGCAAAACCCAGGAGAAGTGGTCAAGAGTGTGCACAGAGGGAGCCTCGGGCATTCTGGGAGCCTCATGACCAGGCACGTGAGAGCTAGACTGTGAAGGTTGGGTTTATTCTGCCCGGGAGACCCTGAAGGCTTCTGAGCTGGGTAATAGAGTTGGCAGATACACCAAGACTTCACAACACTCTTGTTTAAGTACTACATGGTAAAAGTAAACATTTGCATTATGGCTAAAAGCATAATCTATATTTAAGCACTGCAGTCAAATCCAAGAGCTACAAAATGGAGATGTAAGGACATGTAGAGGAGCAAAGACCTCAGGGCAAATGATGTCTCCAGGTGAAGAGAGTATGCTACTAGATCAGCAGGAAATGTGGCAAAACGGAGCGGGGAGGTTTTGGAGCTGGATAAACCTGGCTTAGCACTTACTATCCCACAGCAAACTATTGCACCTCCATGGGAGGGTAAATACTGACCCAGCAGAGTTGCTGAAAGTAGGAAAGAAATATCCACCAAGTGCCTAGCACTTAACAGGCACACAATAAAAGGCATATATTGTTAGATATTTGTAGCAATATTTATTGTTAAGTAGCGCAGCATTATGGAAAGAGCTCTTGTGTCTGCCAGACCTATATTCAAATCCTGATACATCCAGAGCAAGTTGCTTAAACTTTCTGAGCTTCGGGTTGTCGCCTCGCCTGTAAAATGAATGAATAATACCTCTCTTATAGGGTTGAGGTAGGGAATAAATGTGACAATATAGTTTCTAGGCTGTATAGTAGGTAAGTGCTATTTTTAAATCAAGCCAAGTGTGGTGGCACATGCTCTTAATCCCAGCTACTTGGGAAGTTGAGGCAGGAGGATCCCTTAAACCCACGAGTTTCAGGTTGCAGTGTGCTACGATCATGCCTGTGGATAGCCACTGTACTCCAGCCTGGGCTGGAGTGACGTAGTAAAAACCTGTCCCTACCAAATTAAAATAAAAATGCAATGAGCTTTATTGAATTTTCTGGTTATAAAAATTATATGTGACAATTATATATGATAATCTGATGATAAAAATCCAAACAATACAGGAACATTTAAAGAAGTAATTATGAATCACTGGAAATTCCATCACCCAGAGCTGATGGTAATCTTTTAGAGATCTCTGTGTACAACTCTTTTAGTTTGGCCTTCATAATACACGTAGGTTCATAATACTTACCTGTCCTATTTTCACTCACTAATATGCTGTGAACATATATCCAGTTGATAAATTTATATTATTATTTTTATGGCTGCCTTTTCTATTATACCAGAATTTAACACTATTGATAGTCATTGAAGTCATTTCTAGATTTTTACCATTTTATACAATGCTATCTTCAGCCACCTTGGACAAAGATCATTGTTTACTTATTTAATTTCCTTCTGGGATAAATCACTGTAATTTAATTACTAGATCAAAAGGTTTTCCCCTTAAAATTTTCTTATGTCAGCCAGACCTGTATTCAAATCCTGATATACTCAGAGTCAAGTGTGATTTGTTACATATTGCTAAACTGCCTCCTAAGACAACTGTATGAAATTGCATTCCCACTAACAATGTGTAAGTTGTGCCCCTTTCCCTATATTCTTGCTAAAACTGAATTCTGCCAATCTTTTTAACCTTTGCCAATCTGATCTACTGAGAAATGATATCTCAATTTTGTTTTTATCTGTAGTTCCAAGATTACTAATGAGGCTGAAAATCTTTTCAAGTGTGATATTGTTTCCATCTGTATTTCTTCTTTTGTTAATAGCCTATTTAGGCCATTGTTATTTGACCATTTTCCTATTAAGGTGTTTCCTATTAACCTTTAAGAACTCTTTGTTTATTAGGAATCTTAACCCTTGGTCATATATGTGACAAATATTTCTCACTTTATTATTTGCCTTTAACCTTGTATGTGGTCTGTTGTTCCCACGTAAGAATTTATAATTTTATGTAGTCAAATCTATTGATTTACTTGATGGATTTTCTTTTAACTTTCATATCATGCTTAGACATCAAGTTCCAGGATTATAAAAATAGTCACTTTTTTCTTCTTCTAATACTTTATTGTTTCTTTTATCACATATAAATCTTTTTTTTTTTTTTTTTTGAGACAGAGTCTCGCTTTCTTGCCCAGGCTAGAGTGAGTACTGTGGCGTCAGCATAGCTCACAGCAACCTCAAACTCCTGGGCTCAAGCAGTCCTTCTACCTCAGCCTCCAGAGTAGCTGGGACTACAGGTATGCATCACCATGCCCAGCTAATTTTTTCTATATATTTTTAGTTAGCCAAGTAATTTCTTTCTATTTTTAGTAGAGACGGGGTCTCACTCTTGCTCAGGCTGGTTTCGAACTCCTGACCTTGAGCGATCCTCTGGCCTCGGCCTCCCAGAGTGCTAGGATTACAGGCGTGAGCCACCGTGCCTGGCCCACATATAAATCTTTGATCCAGGTAGAATTGATTTAGATTTAATAAGGGAGGTGGAGCTCTAACTTAATTTTTCTCCAAATGGCTAGTCTATGGCTAGCCCTGTTCTATTTAGTTTATTTTATTTAGAAATGGGGTCTTGCTATGTTGCCCAAGCTGGAGTGTAGTGGCTGTTCATAGGTGTGATCATAACATACTGTAACCTTGAACTCCTGGGCTCAAGTGATCCTCCTACCTTAGCCTCCTGAGTAGTTGGGACTATAGGCACATGCCACCATGCCTGACTCCATTCTGTTATTGACTTCTACCTTTTCTCAACCAATTTGAAATGTCGCCTTTATCATGCATTATAATTCCTTATACACCTGGCTCTGTTTCTGCGCTCTGTTTGGTTTAATAAGTTTATCTGTTCCTTTGTCGAAATTGCTTTGTCTTAGTTATTGTAGTTACCTAATACATTTTAATATCTGGTAGAATAAGTCCCAGTTCATTAATCTTCTTCAAACTTTTCTTGGCAGTAGAGCAGAGTGGTTAAATTCATGGAGCTTGAGGTCAGCCACCCTGGAGCTTTAATCCCAGGTCAGCCAGTTTCTAGCTGTGTGACCTTGAACAAGTTATTTTTTTCTCTCTGAACCTCTGCTTTCTCATCTGCATAATGTTAATAATACCGGTATCCACCTCCTGGTGTTTTTGTGAAGATGAGATGAGATAATGTATAGCATGTCCCAGGGATGGGGCCTGGCACATGGTAAGTGGTCAGTAAATGTTAGGTTTTTTTGTTGTGAAAATGATACATCTATTTTTCCAGTTGAATTTTAGGATCATTTTGCCAATAAAATCTCACTGGGATCTTCACTGGGATGATTTTACTTGATGGGCTAATTTTGGGATAATTAATATCCACATTCTCTAGAGTCTTCCAGTCTAAGGTGAGCTCTGGTCACCGTTGGTCCAAGATTTTATGCTTCTCGGTTGAGTTTTATAGTTTTCTTCATTTAAGACCTGCACGTTTTATGTTAACTTTATTTCCAGATGCCGTTCTTTTTTTGTTGCTCTTGTGAATAGAATCCTTTGCTCCCATCATTTTCCAATGGTATTATTATTAGTACATAAGAAAGTTATTTACTTTTAAATGTTTATTTTGCACCCAAAGTAACTGTAATTGTTGAGCTGGGAAATAATTCCTCCTCTACCCAGTGTCAGCTTTGAGATATCATCCCTTCTGTCAGCTCTAACAGCACCCCAGACTTCTGTCTACTAGGGCATTACTACATCAGCCATCACTTGTTATCCATCCATGTAACGCACGGACTGTGTCTAATTAGGCTGTCAGTGCCCAGGGCTCAGCACAGGGCTCACATCCTAGTAGGAGGTTAGTGCCAATGGAAGAAGTTGCCCCATGCTGTACTCCTCTTGTTTTCTGGGATAGAGGCATCCCTCCTCTAGGATAGAGGGCAGGGCAGTGAATAAGCCTGCAGTCCCTGACATCATCTGGCTGACAGTCTAGTTCGGAGCAGACATTGAAGTCATCATCAATGTCAAGAGCGAATTATATTTTTCCTCATTATATCTTGAAGGAAGCATTGGGTGCTGCGGGAGTGTGGACGGCTTAATGAGCGCAGGGCATCAGGGAAAACCTTGCTGAAGAAATGACATTCAAGGAGGCATGAAGGGTAACTCTGCAACCCTATCTTGCTTTCTCTTCCCCACTGCAAACCAGCCATAGCTCCCAGTCCTGCTTGAATGAATCCATTCAGCAAATGTTGATGAACTCCTGCTCTGGGTCAGGGCCTATGTGGTTGGGTCTGGGGCCACAGGGGTGGGTAAGAGCCAGTATTTCAGTTCAAATCAGAGCTCTCTTGACTTGGAATCTACCTTTGCTTGGGATCTACCAAGCCCATCTTTCTGGCTTTGTCTCCTGTGCCTGCCTCGCTGGACTGCTGGCCCCTCCCTATGTGAACGCACTTGTACTTGCACACACACAGTGAGGCTGCCCACCATCAGACTGCTGCTTCCACCCAGCATCCACCCAAGCTACCCCTTTCCTTCGGGCTTTCAAGGCCCAGCTAAAGTATCACCTTCTCTGTGAAGTCTTCCCTTTCAGAGTTTGATGCTGCTTCCTTGCCCAAAAAGACCCAAGACTATAGGTTTTAAAATCGTGTACAGTTATTTGTTTTCATCTCTAAGATCCCATTCGACTAGGGGCCCTCAGAGTCAGGGACCTTGTCTTTGTGTCTTTGATAGGTCCTAATACACAATGGGTCACTTAAGATTTGCAATTAAAATGGGGCCAGAGAAATGTGACCTGTAAGATTAAAGGGATAGAATGCAGAAGGAAGATGAAGAGGTAAGGATTACTTAGTTTAGAGCAGTGGCTCTGAAACCTAGGACTTCAGGAAGGCAGAATAACAAGGTGGCAGAGTGTAAGCTATGTGCAGAGGTGGGTGAGTTGGGTTTGAATCCTGACCCTGGCATATATTAGCTCCATAAACTGGGACAAGTGTTTTCATTTCTCCGGGCCTTAGAAAAAAAGGGAGCACTACAACTATTCTTACTACTTTTACAGTGAAGTGGCTTAGCGGGTAACACCCTGGAACATTACACAGAATTTTGTATAAATGTGTATAAGTAAAGATTTTCTGGAGAGTCCATAGCTTTTTAACAGATTTCACAAATGGTAAGAACCATCCAGAGGGGGAGG
This sequence comes from Lepilemur ruficaudatus, assembly GCA_963574885.1. NCBI lineage: Eukaryota > Metazoa > Chordata > Mammalia > Primates > Lepilemuridae > Lepilemur > Lepilemur ruficaudatus. Next base: position 41,898 of record CAUYRT010070224.1, on the reverse strand, counting down.
CGCTATGGCTTTATTAGTTATCAATTGCTGTTTAACAAATTACCTCAAAACTCAGTGATTTTTTAACATTTATTATCTCCCACAGTTTCTGTGGGTCTGGAATCCAGCTTATTTGAGTGATTCTGGCTCTGGGTCCTTCATGAGGTTGCAGCCAAGATGTTGGCCAAGGCCGAAGTCATTTGGAAGCTTGTCTGGGGCTACTGTCACGTGGACTCTCCAGAAGGCTGCTTGAGTGTCCTCATGACATGGGGGCTGGCTTCCCCCAGAGCATGAGATCCAAGAGAACAAGGCAGAGCTGCAATGTTTTTTCTGACCGAATCCCAGAAGAAGCCACATACGGTCATTTCCACAACATCCTGTTGCTTACACAGCTCAGCTCTATTCAAAACGTGAACGTCAGGTGGTGGGGTTCTTGGGGGCCATTTTGGAGGCTACCACAGTACCTTAGAAAGAATTTGGAATGAGGGGCTTGGGGTTTAAATGTTCCAGCAACAACTAATTGTGTGATGTTGGGAAAGTTCCTTTCTTTTACTGGCCCCAGTTTTCTCACTCACCTCACGTGGTGGTTTTGATATTCAAGAGTTGAAGCCTGTGAAAAGCAATTTATATAAGCCCTCAACTTCACATTTAGACATTAGAATCATTAAAGAGGAGGAGGAAGAAAAGCACCCCCCGCCATTTTTTTTAACCGTGCACTTTTGTAGAGAAGTAAAGGAAAGCCATTTGGGGTGGGGTGTAAGTTAATGTTTTTATTATATTAATAAAACACTGAAAACAACCCCATTTGCCAATCTCATCACTTTAGCACCACCCTCTTAGCATTTCGGTTTTAAAATGCACTTTAAAGATTCTTTTCTTTCTTTGCAGAGAAAAGAATAAAGGAAATGGCTTAAATTGAGGCCAGAAGGATTTGTGGTAGATTTGAGTACATCTCTCTGAAGTTATAAGAGATTAAAAATGGGATGGGCACCTTAGTGAGGTCCTGAAATCTCCACCTGAAAACCTTAAAGAATCAGGCAGGGAGCTGCCACAGTTTTGGTAAAAACTAGCATAGGTCATCTTTTGAGGCCATTCTAGGGGGTCCCACAAATCTTTTTAAGCAAAATGAAAGGAACACTTTATTATTAAAGATGTTCTCAGGCTGGGCATGGTGGCTCATGCTTGTAATCGTAGCACTCTGGGAGGCCGACGCAGGAGGATCACTTGAACTCAGGAGTTCGAGACCAGCCTGAGCAAGAGTGAGACCCTGTGTCTACAAAAAATAGAAAAATTAGCGGGGCGTACCCAGCTGCTTGGGAAGCTGAGGCAGGAGGATCCGTTGAGCCAGAAGTTTGAGGTTGCTGTGAGTGAGCTGTGATGATGCCACTGCATTCTAGCCCAGGCAACAGAGACTCTGTCTCCAAAAAAAAGAGACAAAGATGTTCTCACATTGTGAGCTATATTGCATTGAAAGTTTTATTTTTTCATCATCAAAGTAGCATATACTCGTTCTAGAGTTGGAAAATACAGACAAGTATAAAGAAGAAAAATTATACCCATATCTGTCATTTTAATCTAAATGTTCTGTGATTTTTGTTTGAAATGAAAAAGAATTTTTTTAATTAAAAAATGTCATACTTTGTAGGTAAAAAAACCCCAAAATTACCCATAGTCTTATAACCCAGCAGTAACCATCATTTTCATTTTGGTAGTTTAAACACTTTTCCAAGCCTCCTGGGAGACTGAAAAATAGCAGGATTTAAATTACGGTGACTGGCAGGTGAGCTGTGAGCTAGGGCCTCTCATTGTATGGCGATTCCGTGACCTGACAACAATAGATAAGTCACTATTTCTGAGCATCTTTACACCTTGTATTGATGTGTTTGTGTAAAATCCTCAGTCTTTCCCGATTCTGCCTGAGCAGGTTCCAAGTACTGTTTAGGGCTCATTCTATGGGAAAATAGTCCTCAAACATTTTCTCCAATAAAGTAATTATTGAGGTAGGGTCATTCATTCAACAGACTGGGAGCCTACCATGTGCCAAGACTGTGTCAGATGTCGGGGATATGACGTTGAACCCAAAGAGATCCTAGCATGAGCACAGTCACTAAACCAAAAGTCAAACAAAGAAATGAAATGTGGGAGGGACCAGGAGAGCTACACATTTATTGATCATCTGCTGTGTTGGAAGTTTATGTAGCAAATATGATCTCATTTAATCATCTGGGATGTGTGTGGGGCAGGGTAATTTGACCTCTTAGAACTTCCACTTCATTTGGAAGTGGGGACAGAGTTATTGAGAGAGAATATTCATTAGAAGGGCAAACGCTGTTCTAAGGCTTGGTTCACTGGAGTATAAAAACGAGGCACTTTTTACATTAAACACTGAAACTTCTCAGAGGCAAAGAGAGCTGGCCTTTAGTGAGTGTCTACTGTGTGCTAGGCGATTTACAAAGATCCCATTTAATCCCAGTTCCACCTTTGAATTTGCTATGTATCCTGTGTCCAAATGATGGCACTGAGTCAATGAGAGGTTTCATAACTAGCCCAAGGCCACAGAGCTAGAGAAAAGACTGCAAAGAGATTCAAACCCAGGCCTGCTGAAGTGCAGAGCCAGTGGTAGTACATTATCTCATAGTGAGGTTCAGGGGGTATATGTGTCCTTTTGGGAATTCCTGGGTGTCTGCTGGTGGTGTGTTTGTTACTCAGATTCCTGAATGTGTGCTTTGCTTAAAACTGTGCAGTTTGAAAACAGTGACTCATCCCCAAACTGGGCAGGGTTGAATATCAGTCCTGTTTATCTTACACTACCCCATGGCACCTGTGTTGACTTCCAAAGATAATCTGTAATAAAAGCACTGTGAAAAAAACAGAAAAACACACACCAATAAACTCATGAGTCTCATTAATTAAAAAAAAAATGACATCTCCTTAAGGTTTAATGATTAAAGCCAACTTTCCAACACATATCTGTACAGTCTTCTGAAAATACTCTTTTCGCATTTAACTATAATGTTGTCTTTAATTTCTGTTTGATTTTGCAAGGGCAAAGACCTTGAAATATTCACATCTGGATTGCCCCATGGTTTGACTCAACTGAGAATCAGGTAGTGTTTGCTGAAAGAAATAAGCACATTTCTACAGTGCCTGTATTAGCTTTCTTTTGTTGCTATAAGAAATTACCACAGACTTAGTGGCTTAAAACAATGCACCTCACATTTCCTGTGGGCCAGATGTCTGTGGCTCAGTTGATTCTCTGCTTCAAGTCTAACAAGGCTGAAACCGAGGTGCCTATATTCCTTTCTGGAGACTCTGGGGGGTAATCTGTTTCCAAGCTCATTCAGATTGTCAGAATTCAGTTCCATGAGGTTGTAGGACTGAGGTCCTCCTTTCCTTGCTGGCTGTTAGCAGGGCTTGTTCTCATCTTTTAGAGGCTGCCTACATTTGGTGGCTTGTGGCCACCTTCAAAACCAGTGGGTTATGCTCCTCTCAAACTTTGAATCTAATTATTCTTCTGCCTCATCTCTCTCCAAAACATCTCTTCTGCCTATCTCTTCTGCTTTTAAGTGTCCATGTGATTCCACTGTGCCCACCCAGATACTCTTCCTATTTTAAGGTCCTTATTTCCAATTTGCAAAGTCCCTTTTGCCATGGAATGTAACATATTCACAGGTTCCAGGGACTAGGGTGTGAACAGTTATGGATGAGGGAGGAGGACATTATTCTGCCTACCACAGTGCCTGTACTATGTATAATAATATGGAAATTTTAGAATGAATCTTTTCTAGGTATTCCTTGTAGGTCAGAGGGGAGTGAAGCTAATCAAAAAGACATTTGAAAAGCCAAATGACTTGTCAAAATTTACTGTGTCAGCTACAGATTGAAAAAAAAGTAAAAAAAACCTCTAAGAAATCAAGTCAAACAATTTTTGGAGGTAGGATTGTTTATCTTCTCTTTCTTTGGGTACTGCTAGAAGAACAGAAAATTTAAAAACATGCCTTATTTCACCTTTGCAGTCTTTTTACTTTGCAGGGTTTCGCTTACTAAACTCGAAAGTCTTTTGTGTGGCCCGTATTAGAACACTGAACCCCTTGGCATTAGGGGTTGGGCTGCACAGTAATGGTCTTCTCTCAGCACTGGCTTTCTCCTATGTGCTAACACCAGGGAGTGGAGGGAGTGTTTCCACACCCAGGAAAAGTTTCAAATATGGCCACTGACCCTGCCTTCACCATTTTTAAGAGCTGGTCATTAATCTCGTTCAGGACTGATTCTAGAAATGTTTCTGGACATTGATTCAACAAATAGGTACAAAAAAACTTCTATGTGCTGGGTGCTCTGAACATCACATCATTTAACTCTCTGCAACTAAGGCTCAAAGAGGCCAAGTACATTGCTCATTGTCTCTCAGTTGGTAATAACAGTTACCATTTATTAAACATTTGCTCTATGTTAGGAGCCAAATTCTATCGACCTAATTATGTCAATGTCTTCCTTCACATCCTCTTCCAAACATAAAACACCTGGCAGACGAGGTGTTTTATGTTAATTTTAATTACAGTAGTGCTGTGAGATACTGACATAGACCAGAAAACGGAGGCTCAGAGAGGTTGAGCCCACAGCCAGGAGTGATTCAGCCAGGATTCCAGCCTAGGTCCGTTTGACTCCAGAGCTTGAGCTCCCTCCAGGGAACTGTCTCTAAAGATACACACTGGTGCATTCTGGTCAGTATAGCCCCAAAGTCCAAGTTCTTTACACTACCCATCATGATATCACCAAGTTCACCAAGAGGTAAGAACGCAGGCTTTGCAAATACATAGCAGCATGAAAGTAGAGGAGCAAATGGGGAACCGTCTAAGTCCATCAATCGTGGAATAACCGTTTTACCGGTATGAGTGTCTTTTTGTCTCATTATGCGACAGTGAGTCAACTAGGGCGGACCAAAACGGAAAGCCCTGCCTCTCGTCACCTACGAGAAGTGTAGCTAAGAACTACTTAGGCGAGCAGACGCGCAAAGGGGGAGCTGGCAGTCTCGATCCCCACCCTCAACGGCCCAGTGGGTGCCAAGGCAAGAAGCGCCGAAGGGGTTAACTGTGGCTGGGGAGCCCAGCCACCGCCCCTTCCCAGCATCGCCTCCCAGAATCCCTCAGGTCCCCAGCCAGTTCCCGCACCTCGCGAGACTCCACCCAGTCCCTTCCCCGAACGACGATCCGTGCCCCTCTTGAACCGATCGCTGCGCGAGGCGGAGGACGGGAAAGGGAGGGCGGAAAAGCTGGCCGCGGGGCACGCCGGGAAGTGTGGTCCGAGCGCTTCACGCGGCCATATTCTTCCGGAGCGGGGGAGGCCAGAGAGGCAGCTGGGACTACGATTCCCAGCCGCCCTTTCGGTTTGTTTTTGTTCAAAAAAAAAAAACCCACACTCCCCCTCCTCACTCTTCACACACACTCACACACACCCACGGCAGACACGCACTCACCCGGGCGCCGAAGGGAAAGCCGCGTCTCACCCTCCCGCCCCACCGCCAGTCCTGTCGCGGTCCCTCAGTAGAGCGGGAAAGCGGAGGCCGGAGCTGTGACCTCTGACCCCGTGGTTATGCGGAGCCGCCGCATTCCTTAGCGATCGCGGGGCTGCTGCCGCCGCCGCCGCCGCCGTGGGCGACTGACGCAGCGCGGGCGCGTGGAGCCGCCGCCGCCCCTCCCCCACCGTCGCCCTCGCGCCGGGTCTCGCGCCAGCCGGTCCCCGCGCGCCCGCCCCTTCTCCCCGGCCGCACCCGAGTCCTCGCGCGCCGCCGCCGCCGCCCCAGCCCCGCGCCGCCGCCCCAGCCCGCCCCGCCCGGAGGTCCCGCGTGGAGCCGCAGCCGCCGCCGGGGAGGAGGAGGATGAAGGACAAACAGAAGAGGAAGAAGGAGCGCACGTGGGCCGAGGCCGCGCGCCTGGTGAGGCGGACCGCTGAGGGGGGCTCAGTGGGGGGTGGGCTCGCCGCGCACCCCCTACCGGGAGGGGGAGGGGCGAAGCCCTGCCCGCCGCCGGAGGGGGCGGGGCCACCCTTCCTCTAAGAACGGGACGAGCCCACGAGGCGTTGGGTGGGGTGAGGTGCCCCGCCGGCGAGGGATGTGGCGCCTTTTTCTGCACCCCCACCCCGCCCCGCGCCAAATTCCTGCGGAGGGGCGAGCTGGCAGGCCGGCTCCTCCCCCTCTGGGCGGCGGGGCCCCAGCTTCCCCTCCCCCACTATTTGGCAGCGTCTGGGGGTCTGGGGAAGCTTCGTTTATTCACCCGGGGGAGTTAGGTTTCCGGGAAGGGTCGAAGCTCCTCCTTCGCTTCCTGGTGGGTAATGGGGTGGTGCGTTTGACTCCGGGGGTGGAAAAGCGACCCCAAATTCAAGGACGCCAGTGACATTTTGAGCTTTCCCAATCTAAACCATGTGTGTGGAGGGAAGCAAGTGATTACTCCCAGCTTGAACCCTTAGCAGTGGTTTTCAAACTTTAGTGTCCTGTGGGAGACACCTGGGAGGTTGTTAGAAATGCTCCTCCTAGGGTCTTTCTTAAGATCTGCTGAGTCTGAGATTCTGCCGTAGAGCCTGAGAATCCTCATTTTAACCGGCTTTCCCGGTGATTCTAATGCAGGTGGCCCACGGACCACACTTTGAGAAACGCTGACTAGGGTGTTTTCGTAAGCTGAACTGAAGATAGGCACTTTGCAGAGAACTGAAAACACTTTGCAAAGAATGTATGTTGGACAAAGACACAATGTCTCTGTTTGAAGATACTGTTCACGGAGGATTTAGCAAAGGGGAGAGAGTAATTTGAGTGTTTGAAGCTGCCTGGTGAGGGAGAGTGAATTTTCTGTTGGAAGCATCAGAGGACTTGTAAGTGAAATATCTTCCTTTCGGATTTGCACCCACATAGCTAAGACGCTTTGAGGCCTGTTCTTATAAAATTTGCTGATGACGACAGTAACAGGTTATACTTTTCCCAGAGATGTCACTTCTTCAGAACTGTCATACAGCGAGGTTGTGGTACACATAGCATAAGGGTCTCTTGACACCCTGTAGTTATATATGTAATTGCTGTAATTCACTCTTAAGATGAATGAAGCTCAACCTTTTAATTTTCCCTCTTATTGCGAAGTGAGTTTTCTGCCTCAAAGAGGTTGTTTGAAAAAAGATGAATATGTGTTGGGGGTTGTTACAAACCTGGAGTACACCTTAGTGTACCCTTTTCTTTCTTGGAGTCTCTGAAACCCAGTTATTGATTTATAAGAACTCAAGCTGTTTGGGCTACAGAATTTTTACTGGTGTTTCGTATCCTCTTCTCTAGGCATTTGTTGCCCAGGGAACAGAAATAGCTGTTGTTTGTATGCTGATGTTTTGTGCTTCAGTTTATTTGTTTTGGTTTGGTATGTGAAATCTAGAGATTTTCCAGCCCTAAATATTTTTTCTGATTCAATCAAAACTGGAAACTTTGGTTAGTTTTCAGGATCTCTTGGAAATTTCAGTATTTCTCTAATGCTGCTTCACCTGGAAATAAATTTAGGCCTGAAGTGGAGTTGGAGAGAGCCAAGAAGATGTGCTCTCTTTCTCCTGGAGGTTGAGTCTTATGTGTTCATTGAAATTCTCCTCTGAGTTTCTGTTATGCAGGTGTTAATGACTCTGGGCACCCAAAGGAAATTTGCTTGCCAGAGTTTTACTTGTTAGAGGTAGGTGAAAGTACCTTTAAATCCTGGTTATTTATGTCCTGACAGAATTCTGAAGTGTATTTTGTCTCAAAGCTCTGTTGGCTTTTACTAGTTGAAAGACTAGCAATTTGGGGTCTACTGTTACGGTTAAGCCTCTTTAGGTTCTTGAATTTACTGTGGTCTGAACTACGATATTGAGCTTGCTTTTTGTTTTTACCATTGGCTCAACTTCAAACCAGATAATCAAAGGAAGTTATTTCTCTTCTTTTTCTTCTATGGCTCCTCATTAAAAATAGTAATGTGATTAGGAATTATTTTGTGGTGCAGTTCTACATGTAAAAGAGGACTCATGAGAATGTGGTGTGTAATTTTGTGTATCTTTTATGTGTTTTTTGTTTTAGAATTTTCCATCCCTTTGGATGGGACTGTTTGGTAGGTGAAAGGGAAGAGTACTCTTTCTGTTTAAAATTGTAATGCTGAGTGCTAGAGAGTTTATGAGAGCTTATAGTGGACAGAGAGAAACTTGACTAGGAGTGAGTTGTAATGGTAGTGCAATTAATTAGATCACCCGTATGCTTAGTAATCTACTCTTTGGACAGGTGAATTTAGAGTGCTTGCAATTGTAATCATATGCACTTGCTTGGGGGCACTTCACATTGCTCCCACCCTCAGATTGGTGACTAGAATGTGACGGGGAACCCTTTTAAAAACTGTTTTTCTAGAGAAAAGAAGAGACTTCTGGAGAATTTCAGTACAGTAGTGTACCCTGGGAGATTGATTTTTGCAGCTGTTACTGTGTTGTTGAGAAATAGATAACTCTTTTTTTCAAACATTTTGTAGTAGTGTCTTTTTTGAATGTAAAAGTAGACTTTAGGTGGTTGGGTGTATATAAATCCTTCTGCTTGTTATGAACAATTTGTTTGGGAGAGTAGCCAAGGGGGTTTCCCTTTAAATTGAGTACCCTTAAATGGGTTCTCCCTGGCTTTGAGGAACTCTTCATTGCATGCTTTATCTTTTGCTTTGATTCATGACTGACCATTCTTAACATCAAACATTTTTTTCCCTTTGAAGTAGGAGATACTTTCTTCTTTCTTTTTTAAAAAAAAGACAGACTAGGAATAGAACAGTGCTGAATTGTTCTTATACTAAAAGCTGGAGGCATACACAGTTTTAATAAAAGTGGATATTGTGTATCTTTTGAAGTAACTTCCCTTTAGAGATTTAGTTTCCTCTGTCTTAAATTCTCAGGCTGTTCCTGACTGTTGTGTAAATAATTGATAGATAATTTTTCAGTCATGCTTCTTTAAAAAAATTATCCTATAAAAATTCACTAGCTCAGTCCATACTTAATTAGTATCAAAGAAATGATACCTGTGGCGGTGAACATTAGTAACTTGTACCAGGGTTTATTGTAAGTCTGTTCAAGTCAGTGCTGCCTATCTTGGCACTTAGGTTCACAGAATACAAAGATGTATTAAGGTTTGCCCCTTGTTTGGGGATCTAGAAGGTCCAGACACATGAACAGAATTTTACTACAGGCATGATTAAGTGTTATATGTGTAAATGTCATAGATGTGTAAATGCTTAAACAGATATATCCTGGTTCCTACCTTTTGTCCAGGCATAATCATGAATAGTTCCTCCTTTCACTTTTAAGCGTCCTGGTTTGGGAGGTAACTTTTTTTTTTTTTTTTTTTTAAATATATGTGTTGTGAAACAATGGGGACATGGAGAAGAGACACTTAACTCTGTTTGGTGGAGATCAGGGAAAGCTTCTGGAGGAATATACTTTTCTGAGCTGAATCTTAAAGGTTAAGTAGCAGTTAGGCCCATCGTGGAGGGCATAAGCAGGAGCTGGTAAAATGAATTAATAGGAGAGAGTGAGTGTGTGTGAGAGAAAGTGTATACGTATTTGCAAAGTGTGGGAATTGGGTAGAACTATGAATAGTTAATGGAACATAAAGTTTGTGGAATGTCAGTATGGAAATCAGGTATAGAGGCAGAGACCAGATTGGTGAGGGCCTTGTATGCCATGCCAGTGAGCACCTACTCTGTGCCAGGCACTGTAAGCCAGTGGTCCCCAACCCTTGGGCCACTGACCAGTAGCAGTCTGTGGCCTGTTAGGAAGTGGGCTGCACAGCAGGAGGTGAGTGGTCCCAAGTGAGTGAATGAACTTTCATCTGTATTTACAGCCGCTCCCCATCGCTTACATCACTGAATAGGCTCCACCTCCTTTCAGATCAGCAGGGGCATCAGATCAGCAGCAGATCTCATAGGAGCGCTAACCCTACTACAAACTGAGCATGCAAAGAATCTAGGTTGTATGTCATGATGAGAATCCAGTGCCTGATGATCTGAGGTGATGCTAGCACTGGGGAGCCGCTGCAAATACAGATTATCATTAGCAGAGAGGTTTGACTGCACAATAAATGTGATGCACTTTCGAATCATTCTGAAACCCCCAGGCTATAGTGTGTAAGTTCTGTGGGAGTGGGGATTTGGTTTTATTTACTGTGAATCCCTAGAATCATGTCTGGCACAAAGTAGTTATTCTGTGTGTTTGTTGAATGAAAGATGACAACAGTAAGAGTGGATTTGAGGAGAACAGGACTAGATGGAGGGATATTAATGAAGAGGCAGTTTTGTTGGGATCAGGTAAGAGACTGACTTTGGCTCGAGGGACAGATGATAGAGAAGGATGATGCCTGCGTTTCTGAATTAGGTGACCAGACAGGCTGCTAACCAAGGTAGGGAATATAGGAAGAAGGGGGTCTGGAGAAGAGATGACTTATTAGAGTTACTGATTAAATGAATTAGGGTGGAGCTGAATTAGAGTAGACCATCAAGGGGGTAGAATGTCCAGTATAGAAAACTGAATATTTGAATCCGAAGTTTGGAGAGAAGTCAGAGATAAAGGTAGAGATTTGAGAGTTACTAGAATTTAGGTAGTAGTTGAAACTGTGAGAGATGACAGTGTTACCCAAGGATAATGTAAAGATTGAAAAGGAAGAGGCTGAGGATGAGACCATGGGAAATAGGGGTTTTATTTTAGGACCTACTTCTCCAAACCTTGACTTTCTTTAGTGCTAAGGGCTTATGTTCTAGCATAGGGAGTACCTTCAGTGGTAGTCCTATCAGACTTCTTGCTTTACATTTTGTGATAGTGATACTTGGTTGTTACAGTTAGTGGTTAAATGGACTGCAAGATGTTAGTTTGATTTGGAGTAACCTCAATTGGTTGCACAGGTAGAGAAAATACAAAGATAATGACGGTCTTTTTCTTCCCTTAGAAGACTCACAGTTCTGAAACAATTCAACTTCTTAAAGTGAGAGAGTCCACTTGTGCACTAAGAAAATACTGCCATGACTTAGTTATAGGTGATGCTAACATAAACAGGACATTCCACTTCTCGTTGTTTGCTTGCACCAGTCACACAGAATCATAGCATCATGTTGCCAAATGGCAAAATGTGCTGTGGCAGTTGACACCAGAGTTTCACAACACTGTGGCAAAAAGCACCATTTAAAAATGAGTACTAATCATACTTCCTTAGGAAATAAAATTTGAACACATTTCTGTGTTAAAATTTATTGTGCAGCACTATGTATTCTGTAGTTTAACCATAATAACAGCATCAAGTTAAGCAGTAACCAGTGTTACTAAGGTCTCACGTACCATAACATGTATGCCAAGATGTGTGTTCTTAGAATTGTGAATTAGAACATTTCAGCTAATTGCAGTAACTTTCAGTAACTGGATATGTATGTAATTTGGTTTCTGAAGTAATTTTAACTGTGGAAAAACTAAATTGTCACTAGTACCTCATAGCAGAACTGTAGCCCATAATACAGATTAATGAATATACATGGAAATTACACACTGAAATCAGGACATTTATATTTCTTCAGGTATTAGAAAACTACTCGGATGCTCCAATGACACCAAAACAGATTCTACAGGTCATAGAAGCAGAAGGACTAAAGGAAATGAGGTTTGTATTGTTCTTATTGCTTAATGCAAGAGTTTCATAGGACATGTGTCTTTCCATAGTTGTGTAGTGATATGAGTAAGTCCACGTGTGTCTATATCGGTGCTTGTGTGTCTGGTGGTTAGGTTGTACTGTCCACCTCCCAGGTTGTGTGTCCTCTGAGTAGAGGGCAGGAGTGGGTGAACATCCGTTTGTTTTCATCAAAGGTACAGTGGCTTTCCCCATCTTTGCTGTCCCTTAGATCTTGTCATAGAGCTTGTTTTTTATGTAAAGAGTCAGGACACATTTTCTCTTGTACTGTTTTGCAAGTTTCAGTAGCAGAGAAGGGACAGACCCTGATAGAGGCTCTATTGTGCCTATAATTACCCTTTTCTCTATGTCGTACCTCTGAAGTCCTTTTAGGGTCAAAGAGAGATAGTCTCAGCATAAAACCCACTGGCTTTTTTCCTCTCCTACTGATTCTAGCTGTTTATGATATGAATATACTGAATTCTGAGATCCTTGATTTTCTTTTAATGTAGTTTTCCTAGAGAAGTAACAAGTTAGAAACACAGAAGGAATTGCAGGCGTGGAAACTAGTGACTGTCCTTAATCTTTCTCTCTTCTTACCCTTAACCCAAACTTTTTTAATTGAGGAAGGAGGAGAGCACAACACAACTCTTTTCTGGAACTCAGAACAAATAGCATATGTTGTTGCTGGTCAAACTTTAGGTGCTTTAATTGACCTTTTAGGGTCAAAAGGTCCTCATTTTCCAGTTGTCAGTTTAAACAGTCTCCAATTGATATTTTGTGGGGAGGGAAGATTAGGATTGTCTAGATCACATTTGTTTGACTTGTACTTATGCACTGTATAGTTTTATAATTGTGCTTATTTTTGTTTTTATGGGCTATTTCCCATCATGCTGCTGTCTGCACTGCTGTTGGACCACTATGCATATAGAAGGTAAATTAGTCCCTTTGGGACAGATGGATTTAAGAATTTTAACTTGCTTCTGCTTCTTGCTCTTATAGGAATTATGAAGCAGTCATGGTGGCTTGTGATGAGTGAGCAGCTCTATAATTTGTAGACGGAGGTATAGAGTGTAGGAGTTACAGAAGGATTTTGCCAGCATGCCATTCCCCCTTGTAGCAGAGATGCTAGCACACCCACTTGATACTCCAGATTCTGCACAAAGTTTCTTTTAGAGATTCGCTCTTGGTGAAAAATTTTTTAGCACCCAGTGTGTTCCAAACAAAAATAAGTAATAGTTTTTTTAATGGCTTTTTTAGACTTAGAACTTATTTTTAACACTGCATAAATTAGGGTGTTTAGTTCTGAAAAATGCCAGGAGGCTTTATTTAAGGTATTTATATTTTTAACAGAAGATGCACAGGTGAGTCTTAGCCACTAACATGCTAGTGCCAAACTTAGTTAATAATAATAGGCATTTGTCTATATTTTTGGCAGCTTTTCTATTTTAGATTCAGTAGGTAGCCTCTATCTCACTGAATTGTTGCTGTTTTGCACCCTACTCTTGTGATAGGGACCATGAAACAGATTAATATGCCATCTTTTTAGTTTAATGTTTAAGCATTGCTGTATACTAAATTTACTTAATGTACGTTTTGCATTCAGATTTAAACAATTGTTCCTGGGTAGATGTATTATAGAATAAAACTCATCCCCCCACACACAACAGAGAAAAAAGCAAATGAAGTCTTATTCCTTTTGTGTGCTTATCAGAAAATACTTAGCTGCAAAAAAAGGAGTGCTTATTTTATTTGGACAGCACAGTTGATTATGTGGTCTTTGTGATGGTAATGATGTATGGCAGTTTCTGAGCATGATATGTAGGTTGAAATGTAGAGGCTAGGACGCTCTCAATTTTGTTTTTAACAGTAAAATTTTATGACAGTTTTAAAAATTTTATTAAAATATAAAAAAGTCATGTTTTTTCCAAATTTTGGGGAGATATCATTCATATTGTCAAAAAGCACTAAAAAGTGTTAGATGTGGCTTGTGAGTATCACATAATATCTCTTATCCCAGAGCTCTCTGTGATTTATGAATTTCATTTGGTTATTCGTTTTTTTTAGAGACAGAGTCTCACTCTGTTGCCTGGGCTAGAGTGACATGGCATTAGCCTGCTCACTGCAGCTTCAAACTCCTGGGCTCAAGCAATCCTTCTGCCTCAGCCTCCCGAGTAGCTGGGACTACATTCATGTGCCACCATGTGCAGCTAATTTTTTTCTATATGTTTCTAGTTGGCCAATTAATCTCTTTCTATTTTTAGTAGAGACGGGGTCTCACTCTTGCTCAGGCTGGTTTTGAACTCCTGACCTTGAGCAATCCTCCCGCCTCGGCCTCGCAGAGTGCTAGGATTACAGGCATGAGCCACCGTGCCCAGCCCACAGTGATACTGTTGTCATGAGATCTTTTCTTCTATATTTCTTGCTCTCTTTCTCAATTTGAGAATGAGTTAGAGGGATTAGGTCTTTGAGTAAGTAGGCATATGGATTTATATGACCCTCATCCATCCTTTCGTGTTTTATAGTGGGACATCCCCTCTTGCGTGCCTCAATGCCATGCTACATTCCAATTCAAGAGGAGAGGGGCTGTTTTATAAACTGCCTGGCCGAATCAGCCTTTTCACACTCAAGGTAAGTAATATAAACGGTTTTTGTGCAGTGATTCTCAGAGTTTTAGTGTGCATTAGAATCACCTGGTAGGTCTGCAATGGGGCCCATGAATTTGCATTTCTACTAAGCAGTCAGGTGACACTGATGCTGTTGGTCCTAAATGGCACTTTGAGATGTTCTAGTGTGAATAGGGTATTAAGAATTATTTAGTCATAGCATTTCTTGTCTTTGTTCAGCTTTGCTTGTCTATATCTTTGTAGGTTGTACAAAATTGAAGGGTAAGTATGCGTGGGGATAATTGCAAATGTGCTTTAGTTAGGATTTTGTTGTAATAATGATGTGAAGGATAAATTACCAGGCAGCTAAAGTTAAGACCTACTCTATGGAAAATAACTGAAATGTGAACATATTTGTGGAAATTCAAAAACTCATTAGCATTTACTAAGCGACACTAATTATAAAAGAAGAGAACCTAAATCAGGTAGAGTTTATAATAAAGCTTAAAAGGGTGAAATTAACAGACTAAGTATTTTCTTACCGTTTGTGATATATGTGGCAATTATTTAAACCAGAGGTCTGCAAAATTTTTCTGTAAAAGTCCAGAAAATAAAATATTTTAGATTTTGTGGACCATACTGTTTGTTTCATAACCACTCCAGCTCTGCCATTGTAGCAGGAAAGTAGCCATAGACTATACACAAATGAATGGGCATGGCTGTGTTCCAATAAAAAATACTTATTTATAAGTGTTATATTTATGAAAACAGGCAACAGGCTAGATTTGGCTTAGGTCTATATTTTGCCAACCCCTGATTTAGACATAAGATGACTTGCTGACTCTGGGGAAACTGAAAATTTGATGCTGACCCTTATATTCTTCTATAATGTGTTTATAAATTGCAGTAGCCATTATACAAACATTTTAATTTTTTTCTTGATAGATTGTGTTAATTCAAATTTAATTAAAAACCTGAACAAATACCAACTATATAACCTGAAGTCATGAAACTTAATCTTTTAATAGTTTGGACTTTTTGTTTTTCTTTTGGTTTTGCATGATTTTCATGTGATTGAGCCCCTGATTTCAAAACCTAGCTTTGTAATCTAGGATGGATTTAACCCCTTTTTTTTATGCTGGTTTATGCATCCCTGGCATTGAGTCAGTCCTTAGTAGGACTGACTCAGTCCTTAATCAGTCCTTAATAGGTAGGAGGAGATACCTTTTATGTTATTCTTAGGTTCTTCGTCCTTAATTGCCCATTAATGGCACTTTTCTATTATTTTATATATATTGTATATTATATATATTATAATTATATGTAGTTATACACGTTATATATAACAAATATGCCTGCTAATGGCATATTTATATTTTAAAGAGGAAAGAGAATTACTTTTTTCTATGAGTACCTTGAGGGTAGGAACTGAGCTTTGTCTTTGTAATTTGGCTTTGGGCTGAATTCTTGGCAAACAGTTAATATTTGAACACAATTGCATTTCTTCATCTTAATTTTAATGTATCATTGAGTAAATATTGTATGAACCTGCTGTAGGTTCGGGTGTGTTATATTAGTCTGCAGCCTGTGTCTGAGATGCACTGATTGAATATGTGCTTAGTACATCATCTCATCTGCCTTTATGTTGCTTATTCTTCATAGCATCTTATTCATTGGCCTTGTGCATCTGAAACCATCACCTCTGTGATATTTATTATGTTCTTTTTGGGTTAATGGTTTGCTTGTCTGGTTCTTCCATTTAGACTGTAAACTCCTTGAGGGCACAGTCTATCTTACTCTTATCCACAGTATCTTATGTCTTATCCACAGTACTAGGTAAAGTTGCCTTCAGTAAATGTATGTTTAAGCCAGGCATGGTGGCTTGTGCTTGCAGTCCCAGCTACTTGGGAGGCTAAGATGGGAAAATTGATTGAGCCCAGGAGTTTGAGGATGCAGTGATCTGTGATTGTGCCACTGTACTCCAGCCTGGGTGACAGATTGAGACTTTGACTCTGTTAAGGAAAAAACCACCACTAACAAATGGTATTTTTAATGAATGAATTTAGTGAATAATGGCTACATTTTAGAACTTCATTAATCTTTTGACATTTGATGATAAATACTGTTCATAATTTTGATGAAAGTGTCCCTAGATATGCCTCTGGCTGGCATCAAGTGCATATCTCAGAACCAAAGTGAAGGATGCTGTGGCTTTAACCAAGAATTTTAGCTTGGTTAATTATGTGTGTCTCTTAATGGTTTTGACCTATTATAAAAGCAATATATGCAAATGCAACAAAGAAAGTTAAAGTAACTTGTAAAATTCTACCTGTAACCTAAATAATTTACATAAATATTTGAAAAAATTGGATCATACTTTCCTTATTACATTTGTTACTTGTTTCATTCAGTTAATATATTTTTTTGAGACAGAGTCTCACTCTGTTGCCTGGGCCACAGTGCCATGGCCTCAGCCTAGCTCACAGCAACCTCAAACTCCTGGACTCAAGAGATCCTCCTCCCTCAGCCTCCGGAGTAGCTGGAACTACAGATGTGTGCCACCACATTTTTTCTATTTTTACTTGCCTGGCTAATTTTTTTGTATTTTTAGTAGAGACGGGGGTGTCTCTCTTGCTCAGGCTGGTCTCCAACTCCTGACCTCAAGCAATTCTCCTGCCTTGGCCTCCCAGAGTGCTAGGATTACAGGCGTGAGCCACCGTGGCTGGTCCAGTTAATATATTTTGAACCACTTGCCATGACAGTATATATAGACGTAGCTTATTCTTTTTAAGACTATTGTAAGGAGTCTTGGCCGGGCGTGGTGGCTCATGCCTGTAATCCTAGCACTCTGGGAGGCCAAGGCAGGAGGATTGCTTGAGGTCAGGAGTTGGAGACTAGCCTGAGCAAGAGTGAGAGCTCATCTCTACTAAAAATAGAAAAATTAGCTGGGTGTCATGGTGTGTGCCTATAGTCCCAGCTACTGGGGTGGCTGAGGTAGGAGGATTGCTTGAGCCTAGGAATTTTTTGAGGTTGCAGTGAGCTACAATGATGCCACTGTATTCTAGTATTCTGCCTAGGGCCACAGAGCGAGGCTGTATCTCAAAAAAAAAAAAAAAAAAGCTATTGTAAGGAATCTAGGTTCCAGGTTATGAATACGTGGTGATTTATTAGTCTTTTGTTATATGCCTCATTGACACCACTCTGTCTCCCAGAAGTTGTACAGGCATTTACTTTATTGTTATTCAGGAATGGATGAGGAAGGATACCAAAAATCTGAACCAGCTGATTACCATCTCGATCACCTGAGAACTTAGGTCTGCCAGTAAAACACCTGAGTCCAAGATAGTGTTAACTACATTTTTTTTTTTCCTTTTTTATCCTCCATTTTTTTATTTTGAAAAATTTCAAACCTATAGAAAAATTGGAGTGCCAGAGTGTCTTAGTCTGTTTTCAGTTGCTTATAACAGAATGCCTGAAAGTGGGTAATTTATAAAGAAAGGGAATTTACAGTTACGGAGGCTGGGAAATCCAAAGTTGGAGGATGTATCTGGTGAGAGCCTTCTTGCTGATGGGTACTCTCTGCAGAGTCCTGAGGCAGCTCTGGGCATCAGATGGTGAGGGGACAGAGCATACTAATGTGCTAACTCAGGTCTCTACTTCCTCTTATAAAGCCGTCAATTCCCCTCCCATGATAATGCATTAATCCAGTAGCCCATCAATTCATGAATGGGAATCCGTTCATGAAGGCAGATCCCTCATGACTCAATCACTTCTTAAGGCCTCCCCTCTCAATACTGCCATATTGGGGATTAGGAGGACATACATTCAAACCAGAGCACATAGTGAACACCCGTCTACGTTCACTTAGATTTACTAATTGTTACAGATTTCTCAAATTTGCTTTATTTTTCTCTGCATATGTATGCATTTTTTTCAGAAAGTTGAGTACGGACATGGCACTTTACCTGTAAATATTTTACAATGTGTGTCTTTTTTTTTTTTTTTTTGAGACAGAGTCTCACCGTGTTGCCCGGGCTAGAGTGCTATGGCATCAGCCTAGCTCACAGCAACCTCAAACTTCTGGGCTCAAGCGATCCTCCTGCCTCAGCCTCCTGAGTAGCTGGGACTGTGGGCATGTGCCACCATTCCCGGCTAATTTTTATATATATATATATACACACACACACACACACATATATATATATGTTTTAGTTGTCCAATTAATTTCTTTCTATTTTTTTAGTAGAGACGGGGTCTTGCTCTTGCTCAGGCTGGTCTCAAACTCCTGAGCTCAAACGATCCTCCTGCCTCGGCCTTCCAGAGTGCTAGGTTTACAGGTGTAGGTCACCGTGCCCGGCCTACAATGTATGTTTTAAGAACAAGGAGGGCCGGGCGGTGGCTCACGCCTGTAATCCTAGCACTCTGGGAGGCCGAGGTGGGCGGATCGTTTGAGTTCAGGAGTTTGAGACCAGCCTGAGCAAGAGCGAGACCCCGTCTCTACCAAAAATAGAAGGAAATTAATTGGCCAAATAAAATATATAGAAAAAATTAGCCAGGCATGGTGGCGCATGCCTGTAGTCCCATGCCTGTAGTCCCAGCTACTCGGGAGGCTGAGGCAGAAGGATTGCTTGAGCCCAGGAGTTTGAGGTTGCTGTGAGCTAGGCTGACGCCACGGCACTCTAGCCTGGGTAACACAGTGAGACCTTCTCTCTCAAAAAAAAAAAAAACGAGGACATTTTCCTACATAACCACAATACCATCATATCAAGAGACTTAACATTGATACAATAGTATATAGTATATAGTACATGTTCAATTTTTCTTTAGTTCCAAAATTTCTTTGTGGCTTATTTTTTAAAATCTTGCATCTAATGAAGAATTATGCATTACGTTTTGTTGTCATGTTTCTTTAATCTCCTTTAACAGTATTCAAAGTTAACATTGTAACAAAAGTTCCCTTGCTTTTGTCCAGGCCAGTTGTTGTTTAGAATTAAGTACATTTTAAAGGACTAATAAAAATGTGGACATCTTGGTTATTTTCAGAGTCCTTTATGTTTTACTCACTAGGTCATGTCTACTGTTCCAAGTTGTGTACCAAAGTTGTTCAGTAGTGGAAGATGGAAATGATGGGCTGTTTTGCATAGTGGTCTATCAAGAGCTAGTTTGGTCAGCATCTTGCCTATAATAAAAGACAGGAAGACAACAATTATTTAACTCATATTTCTCATTTTTGCTTTTGAAGGTAGTAGTGACATCTTTGAAATCCTTTGACGTTTTCTTTGTCTAAGCTTTCCTTTGTGTATTAAGGAAAAGCTTATGTGCAGAATGGCTTGTTAGTTTTTTTGTTCTCTACTTGCAGATGTCTTCTGGTGGGCCATCAAAGTTGGAATTATATTTTATCCAGGTAGTTTGCTACTTACTGAAAATAGTAGCATTTTTTCCTTATCTGTGATTACCAAAGATGTACTGATAAGCTGGAGTCTTTCTGGGCATGCCACAGGGTTCCTTCTCTGATAAAAGTTGTATGGTTAATGTGATGGTACAGATTGTGTATCCCTTATCCAAAATACTGGAGACTAGAAGTGTTAACGGATTTTGGATTTTTTGCATATGTAATGAGATATCTTGCGGATGGGACCCAAGTCTAAACATGCAATTAATTTGTTTCATGTATACCTTATACACACACTATATATATATTTTGTTTGTTTGTTTGTTTGTTTTAAATTTTTTTGGCCCTCTCAACCCAGCTTTTCCTAACTCCGGGAAGAACTGGGAAGAGAAGGCCCACACACAATATTTTTAATAATTTTGTGCATGAAACAAAGTTTTTTTTTTTTGAGACAGAGTCTCGCTCTCTTGCCTGGGCTAGAGTGAGTGCCGTGGCGTCAGCCTAGCTCACAGCAACCTCAAACTCCTGGGCTGAAGGGATCCTTCTTCTGCCTCAGCCTCCCAGGTAGCTGGGATTACAGGCATGTGCCAGCATGCCTGGCTAATTTTTTTAATATATATTAGTTGGCCAATTAATTTCTTTCTATTTTTAGTAGAGACGGGGTCTCACTCTTGCTCAGGCTGGTTTCGAACTCCTGACCTTGAGCGATCCTCCCACCTCAGCCTCCCAGAGTGCTAGGATTACAGGCGTGAGCCACTGCACCCGGCCTTGAAACAAAGTTTTGACTGCATTTTAACAGTGACATGTCACATGAAGTCAAGTGTAGAATTTTCCATTTGTGGTGTAATGTCAGCAAAAAAATGATTTTGGAGCTTTTTGGATTTTTGGATTAGTGGTGCTCAACCTGTATGTTTGACCCTTTATATATGGATGCTTGTATCAGTACTCAGAGCTACTCCTTGGATGGATGGGATTGATGAAATGTATATATCTCTGCTTTGAATTCTTGATTTGAATTGCTTTCCTTAAGCTATTCTTAAAGTCATCTGTCATTGTTGATCATTGCCTGTAAGATTTATGTTGTTTTTTACACTTGGGATTTCCTGTTGACATGAGACTACTGTGAACTCCTTTGTAGTGTTCTACATTTTTAGGACTTTCATGTTGAAATAGTATGGTTTTGTGACAAGCTGGTTGTGTCACTGGTGAGTTTACGTTGAGTTTGTGGATAATCATTTCAGCACTCACTGTCTGGCATAACTGCAGTCATCTCAACATTATTCAGTTTTGTTGTTGTATGGTGCTCAAATAGGGATGTCACTTATGGCTGTTTGTACTTCATTATACCAAATGTGGTGATATAAAGTTGAGTCTTCAGGGTCTTTTTTCAATTAACAAGCTCAGTGGAACCTTTTTAATGTATAGACCATTTTAAAAGTATAAAAAATATCTTAGTAAAAGAAATAGATGACTACATTTGAGGTATCCTACCATTAAAATCCGTAGTTTGTGGGCTGTGCATGGTGGCTCATGCCTGTAATTGCAGTACCTTGGGAGGCTGAGGTGGGAGGATTGCTTGAGTCTAAGAGTTCGATGTGAGCTAGGCTGACACCACGGCACTCTAGCCTGGGCAACAGAGCGAGCCTCTGTCTCAAAAAAAGCAAAACAAAACTGCATTACCATTAAATACCAAGAAAAGAACAAATGGAGTAAGCCTAGATTTAAATACAACAAAATCATAAAGCTTATTTAAAAGGCAATATCAGAACCCATTTTGATTTTCAGTAGGTACATAGCAAAGAGAGTGCTCTTTTTTTCTTTTTTTTTTGGCGACAGAGTCTCGCTCTGTCACCCTGGCTAGAGTGCAGTGGCATCATTGTGGCTCACTGCAGCCTCCATCTCCTGGGCTCAAGCAATCCTCCTGCCTCAGACTCTGAAGTAGCTGAGATTACAGGTGCATACCACCATGCTCGGCTAATATTTTCTATTTTTAGTAGAGACGGAGTTGCTTTTTCTTAGGTTGGTCTCAAACTCCTTAGCCTCAAGCATTCTGGTGCTCGGCCTCCCAGAGTGTTAGGATGATAGGCATGAGCCACCGGTCCAGCAAGATTATCTTTTTTAAAAATGCAAATCAAATCATGTCACTATCACTGTCTTGCGTGGCTCTTGCTTACCTCTCTGATCCTGCTCTCCTAGCACTTTCCACTTGGTCATTCATTATACTTCAGCCACTCTGGCCTTCATTCTGTTTTTCAAACACCCCAAACTTGCATACACTTTAGGACCCTTACACTTGCTAGTCTCTGTGCCTGAAAAATTCTGCAGTAGCTTCTTGTCATTTGGTTCTTAGTTCAACAGTATCTTTTTAGTGAAGCTTTCTACTACTACCAGTCTAATTCTGCAACATTATTACAGTTTTTGTTTGTTTCATATTCCTATCAGTATCCCAGATTACCTTGATTGTTTGGTTACTTGATTATCATTAGCTTTCCCCCACTAGAATGTAAGCACATGGACTTTGTTTTCACTGTATCCCTGTATCTGGTACATGATAGGTACTTAATAAATATTGGCTGAATGAAAAGTAAAAGATGGTATTACCAAAATCTTAAGCCAGCTAATTCTCCTTATATTTCACCTTGCTTTCGTATTAGTTTTTGTTGCAGAATATGCATATTTTGGGTTATTTTTTCTCCTGCTCAGGAAGTTAACTTTTAAGAACTCCTTTTTTCTTGCCCTCTTTGGAGCGGTTCACATAAATCTGTGAAAGAATCTGCTGATGTTAGAAATAAACCTTTTTTTCACAGGCAATGGCTATAATCTGGTTTTTCTTAATTGCTGAAGGAAGAAACTGAACCATTAGAGACAGTTTATTTCTGTTTGGAATTTTGAACTTTGATCATCTTGTTAGAAAAGAATTTTTCTGTCTCTTGTTTAGGACTGAAAAAAAGAATTTTTACTTTCATTTAAAAAGGTAGGGATAGGCCGGGCGCGGTGGCTCATGCGTGTAATCCTAGCACTCTGGGAGGCCGAGACGGGTGGATTGCTCAAGGTCGGGAGTTCAAAACCAGCCTGAGCAAGAGCGAGACCCCGTCTCTACTAAAAATAGAAAGAAATTAATTGGATAACTAAAAATATATAGAAAAAATTAGCTGGGCATGGTGTCACATGCCTGTAGTCCCAGCTACTTGGGAGGCTGAGGCAGAAGGATTGCTTGAGCCCAGGAGTTTGAGGTTGCTGTGAGCTAGGCTGATGCCACGGCACTTTAGCCCGGGCAACAAAGTGAGACTCTGTCTAAAAAATAAATAAATAAATAAATAAAAATAAAAAGGTAGGGATATTTTTAGACAGTGTCTTTTATAGTCTGTGTGAGTCTTATTAAATATGTGATTTTTTTTTTAAATATGTGATCTTATTAATGCTTAGGATTCTAGGATTTTAGTGGAGGAGGGGATCTCAAGTCATCCAGTCCATTTTCATTTTTCAGACAGAAAATTGAGTTTCTCCTAGATTAAATGATTTGTTTGTGACTGTACAGCTGCATGATAAAGGCGTATGGCTGAGCTGGGACTAAAACTCAGGTTCCTCACCTTTGGGTTTGATTTCTTGTCGTTATTCCAATTTAGAATAAAGAGTTTTCTTCAGGTTTTGTGAACTTTATCTTGGCCACTTTATCTTTTGGAGGATCTTGCAAATTCCTTTATTTCTCAAAATGTCAGTTTTACTCTATTTAATGAAAATGCTTGTAATTGTTAAGTAAAAGTAGCCTTTCATATTCTTAGATGTGAGCCCTTTCGTTATGTCTCGTTGGTTTGAGTTTCTGCACTCTCCATTAATTACATTGGCATTTCTAATTGTTGGCTCTTTTCTGTGCCAGAATGAGTGACACATGGTGGTGCTAAGAACACCGGAATAGGAGTCAAGGTCTGGGTTATAACGTGGTACCTCGTGTGTTACTTCATATCTCCACTTAAACTTTCTTGTCTCTAACACTGATTAGTTAAAATAGATAGGGTTTTAAAAAACTGCAGTTGTAAAAACCCTTTTATCTCATGAAATGTAACAGCAGAATACAGATTGGTCACTGTGAAACTGCTCTAGCTGAAACAAGCTTGAGGGCCCAGTTTCTCCATCTTTTGTGGATTCTGCCATCTCTATCCCATACCCAAAGCCTAAGGCATCTTCCCTGGACCCTAGAACTCTGTTGAAAACCTGAGCAGAAAACCAGAAAACTACTCACATTCTAGCATGTAAACTGTTCTTTGTAAAAGGTAAGTAAGCAATGGATATTTTTCTTTTCTGTTTTGTTTATTTGTTTGTTTTGTGATACATTTGATGAGGCTGTTACTGCAAACCCTGTCCCACCCTATACTGTGTAGGAGAGGTCCGCACAGAAGGCCCAGTTAGTAAAGACCATTTGCTTTGGTTAATTGCCGCAACACTTTGGTTTTGATGGAGGCTTTGATTCCTCAGTTGGTGAAAGATTCTTTATTTGAATAATTCTCGAGGGACATCTGGATCTACCTTTGAAAGAAGGAGTATTCCATTGTCAGGTTTCCTAGCCACCTCAGGGAGAAGAGAGAACTTGATTGTTTTCAGAGCCCTGGTCAGAGTCTGGTTTTATGTCTGAGAGATGAACTGCCTTTTGTCCTTCTACCTCTGAAGTTCAGAGCCCTGTGTGAATGAAATGGTAAAGGTCAAGTAACAGTGGTTTGGAAAACACTGCCCACTACCACTGGAGTGATTTTGTGGTAGCATAGAGGAGTGGGCAGGTTGATAATTTCAGGGTGTTAAAGGATATATGTATTTGAAACAAAAAGGTTATTTCTGTTAAGTATGATTTTTTTTTTTTTTTTGAGACAGAGTCTCTGTTGCCCGGGCTAGAGTGAGTGCCGGTGGCGTCAGCTTAGCTCACAGCAACCTCAAACACGTGGGCTCAAGCAATCCTTCTGCCTCAGCCTCCCAAGTAGCTGGGACTACAGGCATGCGCCACCATGCCCGGCTAATTTTTTCTATGTATATCTTTAGTTGGCCAATTAATTTCTTTCTATTTATAGTAGAGACGGGGTCTCACTCTTGCTCAGGCTGGTTTCGAACTCCTGACCTTGAGCGATCCGCCAGCCTCAGCCTCCCAGGGTGCTAGGATTACAGGCGTGAGCCACCGCGCCCGGCTGTTAAGTATGATTTTAAAGCCACCAGGGTTTTGGGAAAATGAGATTGTACATACTCTAGGCTTCCTTGGGACTGTGTTTGGGAAAAAAACAAAAACAAAAACCTTTTTATCAGCCAGTATGAAAACTGTGCACTTGATCTCTTAATCCTTCAGATCAGATTTTTGGGAAGAGTTAGTTTGAAGAATTTGTTTAGTCTAAGAAAGTTACTTCTTCTAGTTTAGCTAATCTGGAAGATAAGATGGCAACAGATGTTTAATTGAGTGCTAACTATATTCCAGACATACTCCTCATACTGGTCCCTTTGAAGCATAAATATGTTTACAACTCTTATACTAATGAGAAGATGGCCTGAGGATGTTAAATAAGTAAATGGTACTTAACTCTATTTGGCTATTTGAGTGATTTGTATTACACAGAGGACAGGTTAGGAACTTTGAAGCTTGAGCTCAATGAGTCAGTTCTCAAATGTTTAAGAAGCATACCTCAGGGTTCTAGAAGAATAACTTCAAATTCAAAAATGTTTATTTTCTTCTATTCTGAATGATGCTCTTTTTTGATTCAGTGGTACCAAATAGGCTTTGAAATGTCTGATACTTCTTAAAAGTATCAGCTGGTCCTCTTGTTTTAGTCTTCTCTTTTGAGATACAGATGACTCTTCATGCCAGATTTTCATTGGAAAGCTATCTGTCCTAACAATTCTACTTTTAAAACTTCAGCTTTTTTTTGGGGTGTTCATTTCCACTGTAGCCTAAATTATCCTCGTATGTGGGATACTGAAATAGCTACTGCCTGGTCTACTTGCTTTCACTTCATCCCCTTTATAATCCAGCGCTTTGCTCTTTTGTAATCCACATAGGCACCAGAGGGATTTTTTTCAAAACATAATTTGATCATGACATGTTTCTGTTTGATACTTATTAATGGTTTCCCATGGCATTTACAGAAAAATTCAAACCTTGCTTGACCACACTGCCCTTTCAGTTCTTTGAATTCCCTAAGCTCTTTCTAGTTTTAGGGTGTCTCATTTTGAACTCTCCTTCCTCTACTTTTTCTGGGCTGTGAGTCTCAAGAACTGACAACTTATGTCAGTTCTTCAGAGGAGCCTTTTCTTACCTCTAAAGTGGATTTTCCTGTTGTGTCTGAACTTCTTATCACTTAAATGTTTATAATTATATAATTATTTGGGTGATTGTTTGATATGTCTCTCCTGACAAAGCCTTGGGGGCAGAGAATCTGTATTATTTTGTTCTTGGCTGTATCCCTAGCACCTATTACAGTAGGTGCTCAATAAATGTTGAATAAATGCAGTCAAAAAACACATAGAAGAAGATTGTTTTAACTTGCTGTGGTAGCATTTCTCAATGCCAAACAGTTGAATTGGTTCAGGATAGTAATTTTTAGTGTCAGAATGGAAATGTGTAGTATGGAATGTTTAGCAAGTTC
Organism: Lepilemur ruficaudatus; assembly: GCA_963574885.1. NCBI lineage: Eukaryota > Metazoa > Chordata > Mammalia > Primates > Lepilemuridae > Lepilemur > Lepilemur ruficaudatus. Next base: position 15,636 of record CAUYRT010070224.1, on the reverse strand, counting down.
TCTTTTTCATGGTATGGAATGTTTGAAAACCTCCAAAGTATAAGCTTTTTTTCCTCAAAAGAAAAAAGTAGCGTTATGTGTTGCTTTTGAAATCTAATGCTACATCGATTCCTGATCTTTCATGTATGCCCCTCCCCCTTTTTCTACTGCCTCTCCCTGAAAGCTTTTAGGATCTTTTCCATGATTATGTACCTTGGTATGGGTCTTTTCTCACCCCTTGTGCTATTGGGTCTAGAGACTCATATCTTGCAGGTCTAGGAAATTATTTTACATATTTTTGGGGTGTTCTGATATTGTCAATATTTAACTTTATGTTAGGCACATTTCATAATACAAACAAAAACTTTTAAATATTATTTGTATATTATACAGCCCATGCTTTTACTGTTTCTTGTGCCCTGTTTCTTTCACATCCACAGCCTTACTCAGTTGCCTGGTGATCTGTGGTTGAGGGCTGATGCTTGAGAGTCAGGCTCTTAAATACTAGTGGGGAATTCAGTGCCTTGTGGTTTTGCGACTTCATTTGTCTCCTGCAGAAGTGGAGAAGTGGTTGTCGCTTAGATGCGTGGTGCTATAGTAGGGGTTTCTATCTCCTAATGCAGACTTTTAATAGTCCCCATGTTCTCAACCCCATATCTCATCCTTATCTGTCATGGTATGTGGTTTAAGTTCTGAGCCTGTCTGGAGTTTAGGGGATGAATTTGCTTGGTTCTTTTCAGTATCTCCTTCTGCAACACTCAGATCTCATCTTCCTTTGCTTTGCTACCTTGTCTCCTTTGCTTCTCCATCTGTTTCTCTGTCATTGATGACTTCCAAGTTATATTCCTATCCTGGATATTCCTCTCTGTACACCAGACTTGTATATTCAGTTGCCTGCTCAATGTCTCTAATGGCACGTCAGATATAACATGGATAAATCCAATCTCATGATTTTTCCACCCCAAACCTTTTCCGCCCTTGTCTTGCCTATATAAATTAATGGGAACTCCATCTTTTAAGTTGCTTAGATCGAAAACCTTGCATTCTTCAACCTTGGAGTCAGCTCTTTTGCTCTCATGGCGCATGTAATCATCAATAAATTCTGTTGGTTCTACCTTCAGAATATATCCCGTATTTACCACTCCCTTTGCTACCAGCCTGGTTTAAGCCACCATCATCTCTCCTAGATTATTACAGCAGCTTCCTAACTGGTCTCCTTGCTTCCATTCTTGCCACTTTCCTCCTCAGCACTGAAGAGATTTTTTAAAAATGTCAGTCAGATCGTGTCACTTGTCTGTTCAAAGCCCTCGATTCTTACTCCATTCCTCCCCTGCAGTGGAGGGGAGTGGCTTGCGGTGCCCTTATTCGATGTGCCTCCCACCCTCACTTCTAGCCCTTTTCGTGTCACACTCTCTCTCTGGCTCACTGTGCTTCATAAACGCACTGGTCTACTTGGTGATCCTTGAACGTGCTGGCACTGCTCCTCTCAGGGCTCTGCCTTTGCTGATCCATCTGTCTGAAACCTTGCCCCAAATGCCTGCATGCCTTGCTCCCGCATCTCCTTCAAGTCTTTGCTCAAATCCCACCTTGTCCCCTGCACACCCCTGAGCATACCCAGGTTACCTGTTCCTTGACTTTTCTGTCTTTCTCTTTGAGTTTTATCACGGTCTGATATACTATATTTTGTATACATATTTTTTATTATTGTCTGTCTGCCTTGTCCAGAACATAAGCTTTCCTAGGGGAGGGATTTTTAATTTTAGTTACTCTTATCTCTCCAGACCCTAGGAAAAAGGCACTCAATAAATATTTGTGTGAGTAAATGAAATTTTTATTCATTTGGATAAATGGGATTATTTTATTTATTTATTTTAGTTTGATGTCACTTCAGATGGTTTTCTTTTTAAATATACATTGCTGGACTTAGATCATAAATTATTTAGGATTTTTGCATCTGTGTTCATAAATGACATGTCTGTGATACTCCAGTTTCAAACCTTGTCCAGATTTGGCAGCAAAACAAGCTGTGCTGTTTTTTCTCTCTTGATTCTCTGTAGTGGTCTCTTTAAGTAGAGATTATTTGTTCTTTTTGGTAGGACATGCCTGTAAGACCTACTGGGCATTGTGTGTTTTTATTGTGGGGATATATTGTTTTTACTTTTCTTGTTAAATATGTAATTTTTAAAAGAGACTATATACAAAGTTTGTGTTCTTTTAAAGAATAATAGCTAAAAAATAAATTGCTCACCCTTGCATCCAACAGTCAGCTCAAGAAGAGAAGTTATCCTTTACACTTTTAAAGCCTTTGAGCATTTTCCTTCCCTTCCCTGCTGAAGATAACTGTCAATGTTATTCACAGTTTCATATTAATGATTCCCTGTCTTTTACCCAACACATGTGTATTAGTGAAGTTTAAGGCCTAAATAATATGTTACTTAATTTTCCCTGCTTTAAAAATTTTTTTATGTGAATAGAATCATACTAGATATACTTTTCTCTCACTTGATGCTTTTGCTTATCATTTCTGAGCTTAATCTGTGTTATTACATTTAGTTAAATTATAATTTCTGTTGTATGCTATTTTATGAATGTACTGTGATTTGTCTGTTTTGCACTCAGCATATCCTTGTGTTGTTTCTAGTTCTTGTTGTAACCAAACAGTGTCGCATTGAGTGCTCATGTACATGTGTTCTGGTGCATTTGTTCATGTGCGCATTAGGGTGTGTGTTTTGCTGGAAGTGAAACTGAGTAGTAGCATTTTCACCTGATTGTCATACTAAGTAGTTGCTGTTTTTCAAAGTGATTGTATGAATTTACAGTCCTTCTAGCAGTATATGAGAATGTTTGTTTTCCTACAGTGTGAGAATTGAGTGTAATATCTTTTGTTTTTTTCCTCAGTTTTTAAATTGACATAATTTACATACAGTAAAATTCACCCTTTTTAGTGTATGAGTGTACAGTTCTGTGATTGTTAAAAATTCGTTTGACATTATATTTGGCATTTTAACAGTGCTATTTAAATGTATACCATATGTGGCTTGAATGCAAGGAGTACAGATGCTCCTTGACTTATGATGGGGTTATAGTCCAATAAACCAATCATAAGTTAAAAATATCATAGGTTGAAAATGCACTTAATATGCTTAGCTTACTGAACATCGTAGCTCAGCCTAACCTACCTTAAACATGCTCAGAACACTTATTAGCCTACAGTGGACAAAGTGATCTAACACAAAGCCTATTTTATAATGTAATTTATTGAATACTGTACTGAAAGAAAAAAAGAATGGTTGTATGGGTATTTGAAGTATGATTTCTACTGAATGCATATCACTTTCACATCATTGTAAAGTCAAAAAGTCCTGAGTATTGTCTATTGATGCTAACATGCTCCTTTCTCCACCTTTAAAATTCAGTTGTATGTTTATTATAGGAAAATTCACACTTTTTAGTGTATAGTCGTGTGATTTTTTTTTTTAACAGATATGTAATCATCATAATTAAGGTACAGAGGAGATCCGTCACTCCAGAAACTTCCCCTGTACCCTTCTGTAGTCAGCCCCTCTCTCCACCCCCAGCTCCTGGTGACCATTGATTTGTTTTCTGTGCCTGCAGTACTGCCTTTTCAGGAATGTCATATAAGTGGAATCATACGTTATGTAGTCCTTTCAGTCCGGCTTCCTTCACTTAGTGTGAGGTATTTGAGATTTAGTCAGCTGTAACACGTACGGCATGCTGTTCTGGGTATCAGCAGTTCATTTCTTTATATTTTGCATATCCGTTCCTCAGTTGATGGACATTTGGATTATTTCCTCCTTTTGGCTGTTATGAGTAATGCTGCTGTGAATATTTGCATACAAGTCTCCGTGTGGACATACATTTTCATTATTGTTGGGTAGATATCTTGGAGTGGAATCTTGGTGGGTTGTGTGGTAATTTCTGTTTGACTTTTTAAGAAACAGCCAAGCTGTTTTAAGTGGCTTCATCATCCTACATTCAAAGTGTATTTTTATTTTTATTTTTTTAGAGACCAGGGTCTCACTCTGTCACTCAGGCTGGGGTGCAATGGCACGATCATAGGTCATTGCAGCCTCAAACTCCTGGGACCAAGTGATCCTCCTGTCTCAGTGTCCGGAGTAGCTGGGACTCGTGCCACCACACCTGGCTAATTTTTCTTTTTTTTTGTAGAGACAAGGTCTCACTATGTTGCTCAGGTCTCAAACACCTGACCTCAAGTGATCCTTCTGCCTGGGCCTCCCAAAGTGCTGGGATTACAGGTGTGAGCCACTCCACCCAGACTCAAGTTTTTTTTTTGTTTTTTTAGTAAAATTTCTGCTCTTCCTGGCAATATGATTTTTTCTGAAATTGACTTTGGTATTGATATAGCCAATCTAGCTGTCTTAATGATTAGTTTTTGCATGGTGTATTTTTCTCCATCCTTTTTCTGTTAACCTGTCTGTCTTTATGTTTAGGAGTTATTTATATTTGTTGTTGGATCTTAACTTTTTTTAAATACAGTCTAATAAATTTCGCTTTTAACTGGGATGTTTGGAAGATGTACATTTAATGTAATTGTTGGTATGGTTGGGTTAAGTCTACCAGGTAGCTATTTGTTTTTTATTTAGTATTCCCCTTTGTCACAACTGTTAGCTTATTGACTGTATCTCTTTATCTTTTTCAGCAGTCACTTTATCTTTTACCGAATGATAACTAATCACAGACTACCTTTAAATAGTAGTATGTCATCTCACTTAAAATGTTGGATCCTTACTTAGGATAGTATTTTTTCTTTTACCCGCTCTTGGCCTTTGTTTAGTCCTTTCATAGATTTTACTTCTACTCTGGTTATATACTTCATAGAACATTATTACTATTTTTCCTTTGAATAATTCTTTTAAAGAAATTTAAAAACAGGAGGGAGGCCACGCCTGTAATCCTAGCAGTCCTGGGAGGCGAAGGCGGGAGGATGGTTCAAGATCAGGAGTTCGAAACCAGCCTGAGCAAGAGCGAGACCCCGTCTCTACTAAAAATAGAAAGAAATCAATTGGCCAACTAAAATTACATAGAAAAAATTAGCCAGGCATGGTGGCGCATGCCTGTAGTCCCAGCTACTTGGGAGGCTGAGGCAGGAGGATCGCTTGAGCCCAGGAGTTTGAGGTTGCTGTGGGCTAGGCTGACGCCACAGCACTCTAGCCTGGGCAACAGAGTGAGACTCTATCTCAAAAAAAATAATAATAAAAAATAAAAACAGGAGGGAAAGTTTTATTTTTCTTCACATGTGTACCATTTCTGATATTCTTCATTCCTTTGTAGAGATCCAAATTTCTGTCCTTTCTTTCAATAAATAACCGTAAACACTTAAAGTACGGGTCTGCTGTGACACATTCTCTCAGCTTTTCTGTGTATGAAAAAGTATTTATTTTGCCTTAAGGATATTTTTGCTAAGATGCAGAATTTTAGGTTGAAAGTTTTTTTTTTTCTTTATCAGCATTTGAAGAATCTTTTGTCTTCTGGTTTGCATGGTTTCTGACAAAAAGTCTAGTGATTCTTAATATTTGTTCCTCTTTTTTCTGTGGTATAAGATTTTTCTCTTTATGTTAGGTTTTGACAGTTTGATTGTAATGTACCTTGGTGAACCTTTCCGATCAATGGGTCAAATTTGAAATATTTTCAGCCATCATTATATTTTTTTGGAGACAGGGTCTCACTGTGTTGCCAGGCTGGAGTGTAGTGGCTATTCACAGGTGCAGTCATAGCGCATTCACAGCCTCAAACTCCTGAGCTCAAGTCATCCTCCTGCCTCAGCCTCCCGAGGATAGGTCTAGAATAGCCTTTAGGGATAGTTTAATTGTAATACTAAGGTATTTCCATTCTGGAGTCTCTACCAAATGCCCAAGATGTTCAACAATGTCCCTCTACTCTGGCTGGCTATGAACTCTATGCCTTCTGCTCACTCTAGGTGTTATGTGGCCATTGATTGCCCAGCCTTGTGGGTTTTCACCCTATTCTTATAAAGAGACCCTATACAGATTTCTGGAGGTCTTTTCTGCACAGTTCCCTCCTCTCTGGAACTCTCCTTTGCAACTTCCAGCCATCTCAGCCTGGTTCTCTATTTCAGCTCTGGAAAACTGCTGTGCTCTGCTTGGAATCCCCCTTTCTTCTCTGGGTCCGATTGTGCCTCCAGGTGGGGCCATGGTAGGTAGGACTCAGCTTATTTGTTTTTCTTCTCTTCAGGATTGCAGTCTTGTGCTGCCTGTTCTCTAATGTTGAAAATAGTTGTTTTGCATGTTTTGTGTACTTTCGTAGATGTTTATAGTGGGAGGGAATATTTGGCAATTATTAATCTATCATGGCCACTTTAGGAAGTCTCTGTGCGTGTGTATTTTTTTTTAAGATAAAATACTACAGATAATTTCAATTCAAATATAAGACTACAGGGCTTTTTAAATTTATTTTTGTATAAATTTGTAGGGTACAACTGTGATTTTGTTACACGGATATGCTGTGCAGTGGTGAAGTCAGGGCTTTTAGTGTATCACTGGAATAAGACTCATTGTATCTGTTAAGTAATTTTTTATCATTCGTTCCCCCTCCCACTCCCACCTTCTGTGTCTCCATAGGGTTTTAACTTGACCTTTTTGCAATCTTACATGTGTATACCTCCTTCCTGTCATGTGAAAATTCTGATTCTCATTGATATCACGTAATTACTCATTTGCTTTTTCCAATAGTATACATACAATAGTCTCAGAATAACAATACCAGCACCGCCCCAACAATATGGTTACTCTAAAGGGTTTTTGTTGTTGACCTTAGGGTATGTCTCACTAGGAATTTTTATACTTTATTGCAATTTAAAGTAACTAGAAATAATACAGTTATGCCATCAACTTGATACACAATTTGGTTCATTCGTTTTATTTATTTTTTGTGGGGGTTGCCTTTAAAATTTTAATACTGCTTCCTAATTATGTAAAATTTATATATGGTTAAATATGTAGCACAAGGTTTATTCAGTGAAGTCTAGCTCCTATCCAATCCCTTTTACCTATTCTCTTCTTTGAGTAAGCATTTTATTGTTTTTATTATTTTCCCTCCTTTTTAGAAATATATTTCTAACATAATACATTTGTAATTGTATTTTCTTTCTTTTCTTTTGCCTTTCCTTTTCCTTTTCCCTTATCTCTGTTACTGGGGCTGGAGTGCAGTGGTGTCATCATATGTCACTACAACCTCAAACTCCTGGGCCCAAGTGATCCTCCTTCCTTAGCCTCCCAAGTAGCTAGGACTATAGTGTGGCATGTGCCACCATGGCCAGCTAATTTTTTAAAAAAATTTTTTGTGGAGATGGAGTCTCACTATGCTGCTTAGGCTTATTTTCCTGCTTTTTTAGAATGGAATCATACACACTTTACCCCACTTTATTTTATTTTATTTTTTTAGCTTAACAGTATATCCAGGACATCACTACATCGCAGGATGCAGATGTACCTTGTCATAATTATGATGAGGTTACTTCCCAGTAAACCCATCTTAAGTTGAAAATGCATTTTAATACCTTGATAAATCCATTGTAAGGGCGTACCATCGTAAGTTGGGGATTATCTATGTTGAGATATTATTAATTCCTCTATAGTAGTGGAATACTGAATTTTGTGAATTTTTGTCATTGTTTAGTGCTGATAGAAGTGTGATCCACAGACCAGTGTCAGTTCATGAACTATTGTTCCTGTTTGTGATAAGTACAGGAATCAGGAGTGTTTAGAAACTTCTGTAGTAATTTAACATTGCCACATCATCTGAGTATGATTAAAGGAATCGTTTATACTCTAGAGTGTAGATCAGCTTGGGTATTTTGAAACTCACACGGTAAGTCGTGTGGTATGTACTGTGGACTAGTCACATGCAGTAGACCACATATTGGTCTTTGATAGGTTGGGGGGAAATCCTTTACCCCACATATATTAAGGACTGCATTTATCCACCTACTGGTGGATATGATCCCATAAGTTTTGACATGTATACTTTTATATTTCTGCAGTTCTAAATGTTTTGAGATTTCTATTATGAAATATTATTTAATTCGTGAATTACAGTGATTTTTTAAAAAAAGTTAGCAAATATACAGTATATTGTGTTCCTTCTTCCCATTTTATTGAATCATTGTTAGAGAGGTGATTTATGAACAATAGCAAAAGCAATGACAGACAAAGGTTGAAAATAAAAAATTTTAAGAGAATAGGGCAACCATATCCTACCCCAAAGACAGAAGAATGTAAAGCACTGGTAGGGATAAAGGAGGACATTATTTAGCAATAAAAGAAGCAACCAAAAGCTGTAACAGTCAAAAAAACCTTTTCTGGCTTCTTTTCTGGCTTAATATATAGTCAGTTTTTTTAAGTGTTGAAGGTATCCATTAATAGTATATCTATTCTCTATTTGTCTTTCTGTATCACAGTATTCTGTATACACATTTATCAATCAAGCTTTTTAATTAAAAATATTCTATACCTCATTTTTTAATCTACTAGATGTATCAACTTGAGAAATATCCCCCTTTAAATGTGAATTTGTCAGTTTCTCATGGAGATCAGACAGTTCTTTATATTTTTGAGGCTATGTTATTTATGTTTTTAGTCACATATTATTGCGTAGTAAACCACCCCAAAGCTTAGTGTCTTAAAACAGCAACTGTTTTGTCATATCTTCAGAATCTGTGAATTGACTGAGCTCAGTAGGGTGGTTCTTCATCTGGGTTTGCAGGCATTTGCAGCCTGCAGATGACTGAATTAGATTGAGATGTCCAAGACCATTCATGTATGTTTGGTATTTTGGCAGAGATGGAGGGAAGGCAGGGCTTTGCTGGGATGCTTTGGCTTTTCTGTCCACATGGTCTTGAGTCTTCTCCTTTTACCACAGTTTCTGCATCAGGGGTATGCAACTTTCTTATATGTGGCAGCTCAGGGTTCTCAAAAGTGCAAAAGCAGAAGCTGTGAGACATTCTTAATGTTCAGGTGTAGGACTGGCACAGTGTAACTTTTCTCATAGTATATTGTATAAAGCAGATCAGGGGAACCAGCCCGGATTCACTAGGGGGGGACTGTGCAATGACAGAAATACCAGGAGGCTTCATTGCTTGGGGCCATTTTTGGCAGATAGCTACCACAATGTATATTCAGGTTTTTAACTACAGCTTTTTGGTTGCTTCTTTTATTGCTAAATAATGTCCTCCTTTATCCCTATAGTGCTTCAAATTCCTTTGTCTTTGGGGTAGGATGTGGTTGCCCTATTCTCATAAAGTTTTTTACTTTAAACCTTTCTCTGTCATTGCTTTTGCTGTTGCTTATAAACAATAGCTGGATTTTTTAAAATATTAAGTCTGGGAGCTTTGGTATTTTAATAAGTGAATTAATTCCTTTACATTTATTGTGGTTACTAATATCTTTTGTCTTTTTACATATTTTTAATACTTTTTCTTGTGTTGCCTCTTTTCTGGCTTTTAATTGGACTGATTTTTTTAAAAAATGTTTTTTTAAATTGTGGTAAATGTACATAACATAAAATTAACTCTTTTAACCATTTTTTTAGTGTACACTTGTGGCATTCAGTACATGAACATTGTTGTGCAGCTATCACCACCACCATCTATCTTCAGAATTTTTCATCTTCCGTAGTTGAAACTCTGTATCCGTTAAACACTAACTCCTCATTCCCTGCTTCCTCTGGCCCCTGACAATCATCATTCTACTTTCTCAGTGAATTTTACTATCCTAAGTATCTTATAAGTGGAATCATACAATATTTGTCCTTTTGTGACTGGCTTTTTTCACTTAGCATAATGTCTTCAATGTTCATCTATGTTGTGATATGGGCTAATTTCTAAAATTCCATTTTCCCCCTTTGCTGGCTTAGAAATTATTTCTAGCCTACTGTTTACTCTTAGATTTTCCAACTTACTGTCTAAAGTTAATATCTCTTTCTCTTCATGAACAATTCTTGTATTTAATTTACTTTTTTAGATTTTTAATTGACAGATAAGAATGGCATATATTTATACTTACATTTTAAAGTGTTTTAATTCTGACTATCTTACCTCTTCCAATACTGTTTTCTACTTTTGAAGTTTCACCTTCATTTTAATTCCCAAAGGTAGGCTTTAATCAAAAATATTTAAAGTTAGTATTTATGTCGAGATACTACAAATTTCTTGGTTTACTATTGCTGCTTGCTTCCCATTCCCTCTTTTTGTATTGAATTTCTTTCGTATTAATGAAAATTATTTATAAAGTTCTTTCAGTAAGAATCTGTAAGTAATAAATTACTTTGTATTCCTTAAGGCCTCTATTTTGTCCTTACTCAGATGACATTTTAGCTATTAATATATAATGTTTTGTAGTTGACTGTAACTTTCTCATTCTGACAAAGGAAGATGTCATTCCCCTGTTTTCTGGTATCGTTGCTTTTGAGAATTCAGCTATATAATTGTTGTTACTTTATAGTCACTCTTTTCTTCTTGGTTGCTTTTAATATTTTTTGTTTTTATTCTGCAGTTTTGCCACAGTGTACATGTGAGTAAATTACTCATGTCTTCAGTTTTGGCCAATATGTCTTCAAATATATCACCTTTCCTGCCTCCTCTTCTGGTATTTATATTTCACCATGTTAAAACTTCTCATTCTGTCTTCCATACTTCCGTTTCATATTTTCCATCTCTTTATCTTTTTGTGTGAGATTCTGTGAGATTTTTTTCAGATCAGTAATACAGTTCACTAATTTTTCAGTTTTGACTGAACATTCTGGTTTTTATTGCATTTTTATTCCTAGATTTTCTGATTCTTTTTTAAATTGGCCTATTTTTTGTTTCTTTTCTGTTTTTGTAATTTTTATTTCTTTGATTCCTATACATTTTAACATAATTATTTTAAATCCTCTATTCCACCTAGATCTTGAGGTGTAAATTTGCCTGTTTGTTAGTCTGTTGAACCCTCTTCCTATTTGGTAGTTCATTCCCTTATATAGTTTTTAACTTTGATTTATATGCCTATCGTCTGTGAGATTTAATTTTTATCTGAGTCAGGTTGTGGAGGCATCCCTCTAGGGAAGTTTTGAGTTTCTGCTGAACCTGACAGGTTTCTTTAGTGCCATACCTGTTTTTAGGCTAATTTCTTGGCTTAGAGTTCCTGAACCACTTGGATAGAGTGATTTTGGAACCCATACCTATGCTACGGAGTTTCAGGTTCTCAGAGGTGACTTTTTCAACTCTGTCTTTTGGCAAGTGACAAACTTTTCTATGGGTTGGAGGTTGGAGTTCAGGTTTTTTTTGGTGGCTTCTGGCATTTTGTGCATCTAACTCATTTTCAATTTCTTATCTCCTAACCTGTTACAGGCATTAAAACACCTGTCTTAAAGCCCTAAGACTTATATCTTGTTATAGTGGCCCTGTGAGTTTTTTGGCTTTGAGTAGCTTCCTTGTTTCTAGCATTAGGGAATTTCCCTTTCTTGCTTTTGGACTCGCATATGTGTATATGTTATATTTTGCATAGCTTATCTGTGTATTTGGGTTTGTAGGCTAGTGCTTCTGTCAGGCCTGTTCGCTACGTTCAATGGAAAAATCTCTGACACATTTGCTCGCTTACAGTTACGTCTTGTAAAACTTACAACATAAGTTTATGAATTACGTCAGAACTCATGTGCTACCAGTTATGTAGCTGTGATGTCACTGAGATTGTTTCACCTTGTCCATAAAGCAGTGTGTCTGGCTGCAAGGGTGTATCAGTTGATGTCACTTATGGACCTTTGGTAGCTTGATTAATCACAGTGCCTTTGATTGCCTTATGCTGTAGGATAGCTCTTTTCTCATAAGTAGTTCTTATGAGAAAGGAGGCAGTGACCCATTGTTGCCAGAGGGGTTTGAATATATCTTGAGATAGAGGAAAGATTGCTCATCTTTTCTTACCGTGATCTAATCTTCAGCTATCCCAACAGAATGGGCAGATGCTCAAATCTATGTCTCTGATTTCAAAACTCCAGACCCGCATATTGAATAGGACAGTTCCACTTAAAGATTCTGCTAGTGTCTCAAATATTATATATCCTTCTTGATCCTTTCACCACCATCACAAGTCAGCCTTCCTTTCATGTTCCCTGTTTCTGGGTATGCCAACACTGTCTTCTCAGAAACCCAGACTCCAAAACCTGAGTTACTCTCAACTTCTCCTGCATTCAAGCAGCCACTAAATCACGATACTGCTTTCTCATAACAATCCCATCTGTCCTCTTTTCACGATGGTATCAGGGTGTTACATTCCAGATCAAAATCTTTCATTATTTTTCCTAATAGTTTCTTTTGGATCTGTCAGTCTGTCTACCTTCAACTACTAAGTTTAGACTAAGATTCCACGTTCTTATCCTCCTTTCTCATCCTAAACTTTTGGTGAAGTTCCACAAAATATCCTGTTTATAACTGTTTGTACAGTGAGCATATTTTTCTTCAGGCACAGTAAGACGTGAATAGAGAAAGAAGCAGAAACATATTTCCTGGTTTTGTTCTTTTTTAAATCAGTTAGTGAACAATTATGACATTGTGTATATGGTGGTGAGGGGTTGGGGGAAGGTTGCTTCTAGAGACTTGGGTTTTAGTCGTTAACAAGATGACTTTAGATAAATTACTTGGTATCTCTAGGCCTCAATTTCATCATCTATATAGTGAGGGGGTTGAGTTAGGTGATTATTTTAGCATTTATTGAACTTTTAATTTGCTCCAGAAAGTAGACTAATAGCTTTCGTGTATTGTCATATAAAATTTTTTTTTTATTTGGAAATAATTCCAAACTCACAGAAAAGTTGGAAGGATAAATTAAGTAGTACAAAAAATGCCCTTATCCCATTTACCCAGATGGATCTCTTCTTAACATTTTACCTTTAGTGTTGGATATTGAATTTTTTCAAATGCTTTTTCTGCTGAGATGAATATATAGTTTATATAGTTTTTATTTTTTAGTCTGAATATTAAACTGACTTCACATTTATGGAATAAAACCCACTTGATCACTATCTATTATCCATTTTATGTACTATTGTGTTTGATTCGTTAAAATTAACAATTTCTGCATCTTTGTTCATCAGGTATAATGGCCTGTAGTTTTCTTGTAACGTATTTGTCCAATTTTCATTTAAGAAATGCTATTCTCTTAGAATGAAACAGAAAGCATTTTTTTCCTTTTTTTTTTTTTTGAGACAGTCTCACTCTGTTGCCTGGGCTGCAGTACGGTGGCATCATCGTAGCTCATCATAGCTCACTGCAACCTCAAACTTAAGTGATCCTCCTGCCTCAGCCTCCTTAGCAGCCAGGACTACAGGTGCATGCCACCGCAACCCACCAATTTTTTAAAAAAATTTTTTGTAGAGATGGATGGGGTCTTACCATGTTGCTCAGGCTGGTCTCGAACTCCTGGGTTTAAGCAGTCCTCCCACCTCTGCTTCTCAAAGTGCTGGGATTACAGGTATGAGCCTCTGTACCCGGCCAAGGAAGTATTTCTTCTTTTCAGATTTTTCTGAAAGAGTTTGTGTAGAATTGGTACTACTACTTTTCTTAAATATTTGGTACAATCTGCGAGTGGATCCATCTGAGCCTGGAGATTTTTAATTATGAATTTGTTATACAGATACAGAGCTATTTAGGATATCTATTTCTTCTTAAGTGAGCTTTAGTAGTGTGTATTTTTTGTTGTTCTTGAGACAGGGTCTCACTCTGTTGCCCATGCTAGAGTACAGTGGCACCATCATAGCTCACTGCAATCTCAAACTCCTGGACTGAAGCGATCCTCCGGTCTCAGCCTCCCAAAGTGCTAGATTACAGGCATGAACCACGACACCTGGCCAATAGCTTGTGTTTTTAAGGATTTTGAACATTTCCTCTAAATTGTCAAAATGTTCCTAAATTTCTTTATTATCCTTTAATAGCTGTTGAATCTAATGATATCATGGCTTGTGTTCTTAATACTAGTAATTTGTACTTAATACTAGTAATTTCCCTTTTCACCTGATCAGTCTGGCTAGTGGTTCATTAGTTTTAGCGATCCTCTCAAAAACCAGCTTTTAGTTTGTTTCATTGACTTTTCTGTTACGTTTTTCTGTTTCCAGTTTCATTCATTTCTGTTCTTATTATTTCTTAGTTACGCTTGATTTGGATTTAATTTTCTCCCTTTCCTGTCCCAATGTCTAATGTTAGAAGCTAAAGTCATTTATTTAAGATGATAGATATTTAGTGCATACAACAAATTTTGATATGCTATATTTTTATTTTCATTCAGTTCGAAATACCTTCCTAGGTTTTCTTTTGATTTCTTTTTTAACTAATACTTAGAAGTGTGATATTTAGTTTCCTAATATTTGAGGAATAAATATCCAGAGATCTTTCTGTTACTGATTTCTAATTTAATTCCATTGCGGTAAGAGAACATATCTTGTATGATTTGAATACTTTTAAATTTATTGAGACTTGTTTTATGGCTTAGAATAAGGTGTTTTGATAAATGTTCCTTGGGCACTTGAAAATTCTGCTGTTGTCAGGTGGAGTGTTCTGTAAATGTTGATTGGCTTCCTGGTTGATAAATGTTGTTCAAGTCTTCTGTATTCTTACTGATTTTCTATCTACTTATTCTATCAGTTATAGAGAGAGGGTATTGAAATCTATAATTATAGATTTATCTGTTTCTTCTTTCAGTTCTGTCAGTTTTTGCTTCATGTATTTTGAAATTCACTTATAAGGTACATAAGCATTTAGGATTGTCTTCCTCTTAATAATTTGGTCCCTTTGTCATTTTGAAATGACCTTCTTTGTCTCTAATATTATTTGATCCAAAATCTGCTTTGTTTTATAATAATATAGTCATACCTGCTTTCATTTGATTGGTGTTTGCATGGTATATATGTTTTCATTCTTATAACCTGCTTCTTTATATTTAAAGTGGGGTGTTTTTTTTTGCAGGCATTATATGAAATCTTTTATACAGTTTGTCAGTCTCTGCCTTTTAATTGGGGTGTTTAGACCATTTATATTTAATGTATTACTGATCTTATATAGAGTTTAAATCTACCATCCTGTTAGTTTTCTGTTTGTCCCATCTGTTCTTTGTTCCTCTTTTTCTGCCTTCTTTTGGATTAAGGATTTTTTATGTTTTTAACTCCTTTTTGGCTCCATTAGCTCTTTGTTATTTTAGTGGTTGCTTTAGTGTTTATTGTATACATAACTTATCACAGTCTGCCTTCAAGTAATATTATACCACTTCACCTGTATTAAAGTAATTTTAGAGCAGTGCACTTCCTTCTCCTCCTCTTAGTCTTTGTGCTACATTTGTCATACACTTTGCCTCTGCATATGTTATAAACTCCATAATATAATGTGTTGTTATTTTTCATTTTAACAGTCAGTTATCTTTTAAGGGGATTTTAAAAATCAAGGACAAAAACCTGTTTTATTTTTGCCCATGTATTTTCCATTTCTCTTATTCTTTTTTTTTTTTTTTTTTTTTTTGAGACAGAGTCTCACTCTGTTGCCCGGGCTGTAGAGTGCCGTGGCGTCAGCCTAGCTCACAGCAACCTCAAATTCCTGGGCTCAAGCAATCCTTCTGCCTCAGCCTCCCGAGTAGCTGGGAC